>PVJS01009452.1:0-50338 GCA_004027185.1 Glis glis
TGCTACGCCCCCGGCCCTATTTTTTATACTTTATTTTGAAACCAGGTCTCACAAAGTTGTGGAGGGCCTCACTAAGTAGAGAGAGAGAGAGAGAAAGAGAGACAGGGAGAGAGAGAGAGAGAGAGAGAGCTGAGGCTGGCCGCGAACCCGGATCCTCCGGTCTCTGCCTCCCAAAGTACCAGGATTACAAGCGTGCGCCACCACGCCCAGCAAGCACGGTCAATTTCTGATGAGGGCTCATTTCTGGCTTGTGGGTAGCTGTCTTTTCACTGTCTCCTTACGTGACATTAAGAGAGAAAGAGCACTCTGGTTTGTTCTCTCTTTCTCTCTCCTCTCTCTCATTTGTGTGTGTGTGTGTGTGTGTGTGTGTGTGTGTGTGCATGTGTGCGCAGCTACTGGGGATTAAACCCAGGGGCATTATACCTCTGAGCTATACTCAGTCCTATTTTATTTTTTATTTTGAAACAGAACATCTCTAAATTTCTGAGGCTGGGCTCAAACCTACCATCCTCCTGTCCCATCCTCCCAAGTACTGGGATTACAGGTTATGTGCTCCCAGGCCCAGCTTGGTGTCTCTTCTTTATTTTATTATGTGTGTGTGTGTGTTTGTGTGTGTATGTGTGTTACTAGGGAATTGAAACCAGAGGCAGATTACCTATGAGCTATACCTCAGCCCTTTTTAATTTTTTTAATTTTTGTTTAGAAACAGGGTTTCCCTAGGTTGCTGAGAGTCTCCCTAAGTTTCTGAGGCTGGTCTTGAACATGCACACCTCCTGTCTCAGCCTTCCAAGTACTAGGTTTACAGCCATGTGCTAGCATGCCCTGCTTGGTGTTTCTTTTTATAAGTGCACCAATCCCATTATGAGGGCCCTGCATCTATGACTATCTAAACTTAATTATCTTCTAAAGGGGAATAAAACTTCAACATAGGAATTTTGGAAGGATAAAATTCAGCCCACAGCACTATATTCACTAAAAATTGAAGTTCCATTTACAAATCTAATTTTAAATCTATGTAAAAGTAACTAAAGCTCATTGTAAAAGTTTGAAGGAATAATAAAAAGTGAAAATAATCCATAATTCCATTGTTCAAGGAGAACTACTATTAATATCTATGTCTGTCTTTCTATCTATAGATCTATCATCCATCTATCTATCTTTAGACAATTCAAGAAAAAATAGAGAAATATATCAAATGCCAATAGTGATTGGATGGTTTGATTATTTCTGGGTGATAGACTCTCTGAGTTAGATATGTGTGTGTGTGTGTGTGTGTGTGTGTGTGTGTGTGTGTGTGTTTGTGCTTGTGAGAGAGAGAAATTATGGATGTGAGAGTTGTTTGTGTATTTGTTCAGGTGCACATGTGATCTCCCCCTTTTTCTAATCATTAAGGAAGAATTCTGATCTATGCATGTATATTTCTCTCAATATTACTTAACATTTCTATACTTTGCTCATTTCAAGAATATTGCATAAATAGAATCATATAGTATTTTCTGCATAGTATTTTATTGCATAAATAGAATCATATAGTAATTTCTTCAGTGAAATTTCCATTCATGCCTTCTTCTCATTTTCCAATTGGATTGTTTGATTTTTTTTTTACAGTTGAATTTGAGTGTGTTTTTTTTTAATATTGTCTACGTACCAATCCTTTCTAGGATCCATGATTTGCAGATATTTTCTCCCAGATGATAGTGTATATTTTTTACCCAACATTAGAGTGTCTTTCATAGACTAAATGTGTGTGTGTGTATGTGTGTGTGTGTGAGTGTGTGTGTGTGTATGTGTGTTACTGGGATTGAACCCAGATGTATTCTTCCTCTAAGTTAAACCACCAGCCCTATATTTTCTTGATCAAGTCCAGTTTACCAGCTTTTCTTTTATACATCATGTATTTTGGTATCAAAAATAAAAATTCCTAAGCCGGGCGTGGTGGCGCACACTTGTAATCCCAGTACTTTGGGAGGCAGAGACCGGAGGATCCAGGTTCGCGGCCAGCCTCAGCTCTCTCGCTCTCTCTCTCCCTGTCTCTCTCTCTCTCTCTCTACCTAGTGAGGCCCTCTGCAACTTCGTGAGACCTGGTTTCAAAATAAAGTATAAAAAATAGGGCCAGGGGCATAGCACGGAGGTAGAATGCCCCTGCGTTCAATCCCTGGTACCGCAAAAATAAATAAATAAATAAATAAATAAATAAATAAATAAAAATTCCTTACATAGATATAGATTATATCCGTTATTATCTCTAAAAATTTTGTAGTTTTACATTATACATTTTGATCTGTGATCCATTATAATTAATTTTCATATATAGGTTGAGGTTTACTTTTTAAGCTATAAACAAAATGTTGTCTGAAAAGGCTATATGCTGTATAATTTTAATTATATGGCATTTTTTGTAGTACTGTGGATGGAACCCAGGGGGGCATTCTACCTCTGAGCTATACCCCCAGCCCTATTTTATTATTTTATTTGGAAACAGGGTCTCACTAAGTTGCTGAAGATGGCCACGAACCTACGATCCTCCTGTCTCAACATCCCAAGTGGTGGGATTACAAGTGTGTGCTGTGCTGTTACACCCGGCTATTATATGTCATTTTAAAAAAGGCAAAGCTAATATCACTTAACATGCCAGAGAGACTTTACTTAATGGAGGAGGAACTCCAGTGGAGCCAGGGAGGTGGTTTTGGGGAAGGAGAAAGACAGATGATCAATGAAGGAATCACTTCCATCAACATTATCTACATATGTAAGACTACCAATGTCAATCTCAGTATCCTGTATGGGGAAGAGAAGCAATGGGGAGGGAGCTGAGGGAAAACCCACCAAGTGCTGTGTGCATGTGTGTCACTTCCACTAGGAACTCTATTATGGTGTGAAACTATATAATGCACCAATAAAAGTATAAAAATAAATAAAAACTTAAAAAGGCAAAACTATAGACAAAACTGTAAACAGGTTCATGGTTGCCAGGTATTAAAATGGGGAAGGGTGGAATAAGTGAAGTAGAGGGGAATTTTAAACGTAGTGAGCCTCATCTGTGTGATGTTTAATGGTGGATACATGAGTATTCATTATTTAAACCCACCGTACTTTAAGACTAATTATGAACCTTAATGTATTCAAATAAATATCAAATATTTTAGGAGTTCAAGGAATCACAACATGGAATGCAGAACATACTAAGACACTAATGTGTAATAAGGTATTGAAAAATAAACCTCACTGATGATGATGAAGAATAAGATGATCTACATATTTTTAGAAATGAATGGAATCTACAAGATTAATGGCAAATCAATTAAAATGAAAAAACCCAATATCCCACATGTTCAAGATTTGGGGTAGACATTCAAGAAGTTTGAAATGTATCAATCACAAGAAAAAGAAAACTTAAAACTTGAATATCAACATTAACAAACTGTTGTCCTCCACATTAGAGGCATAGGTAAATACAGAGAGGTACAGGTTACTGTAAAAGCAGCCCAGGAGCAGAGGTCCTCTGCCAGGAAGCCTAAACTGTACACAGTGCATTGCTGGAAGCACATTGCACTCAAGCTTGAAAATTAAAAACTCTTAGGATGCTTCAGTTTTATCAGGAACCAACATGTCCACGAGTTTCACCTTCAGGAGCCTCACCCAGTCCAGAGGGCAGAGATCTGAGGATATTCCTCTCCTGTTTCTGGCAGAAAGAGAGAGAGAGGAAAAAAAAAAACACCTTGAAATAGACCATTCTGTTCTTCTTATACACTTCTTCCCTCAAAGGAAACTATTTTACCAGAATCGAACCCCCTGGAGTTTTACTAGAGCCTAACTGACAAGGGGAAATAAGAACACCAGACCCCAGCTCACAGCCCAATTCCTCACCTGAGGGAAAGAACTCCTGAAGCATTTGTGAAGGTCATGGTCCAGGGTTTCAGGGCACAGGCTCACAAAAACTGGTATCTAATCATGGGACTACAGAATCTTTTCTCTTCCTCCAGTCCTTACATCGATAGGGCTTCTACATAATAATAGGAGATCACACCTGAGGAACTGTAAATTTCAGATATTGTTCAAGAAGCCTCTAAGAAACCCAAATATAACAGGATCCACCCCCCAAAATAAAACAAGGACACCAATAAAATTTTATACTTGGACACCTAGAGCTACAGAAGACAGTAAAAGAGCCAGAGCAGAGCATAAGACCAGCAAATGCCAGTCAGAGGGAAGCCCAAGACCTTACACTGAAGGTCTTACACTGAAGGCTTATGCTCCTTAGTGCCTTTTAACTGATACATCATGTTCAGCTTTCAACAAAAACCTTATAAATAATAACAAGGACAAAAGATTTTATTTTAAGAGATAGAGCAAACATCAGAACTAGACTTAGATATGGCATGATTGTTAGAATTTTCAAACAAAGAATTTAAAATAATTATAATTAATATATTATATGCTTGAATAGCAAAAGGTTTTCTACCCACATGAAATAATAGAGATTAAGAATTTTTCAAAATTTATGAGACATAAATAACAGATACATCAAGCTCAGAGAATATTAAGCAAGATAAAAAACAAAACATTTTTAGATGTAAATTATATAAAGTATTTAAAGATTCATAAGTTTTGGGCATCAGTGCCATATTGTATTTCTTCTGTGAGTCTAAATGCAGAAGTACCATTATAAATTATAATATAGACTCTAAGGGGGAGCCAAAGTCAGAAGATACCTAAATTATGTGGGTGCTTTTAAATGGCTCCATGAGTATGACTCTTCTTTTACCCTAGAATAGCACACTTGTTTTGGGTTATACTTTCCTGCTAGGTGTTCAAGACCAGGTAGTTAGCCCAATGTTGGGCAAACATAAGTTTTATATATTTTTTTATATATATTTTTATATATATATTTTATATATATATTTTATATATATTTATATACATATATATTTTATATATATATATAAATATATATATATAAAATATATTTTTTTTGCTGTTAAGATCAGACAAGGCTCCTCAGGGTTACTCTCAGGGACTTTGAGGCTTTTCCTCTACCAGTTGTGCCTTCTGCCAGAGTGGGTCATGGTCTTACCGTATGGCTTCCTTTAAAGCACTGGGGACATTCCCCTCTCCAATGACCCTCCTTCTCACAGAATATGCACTAGTGGCTCTTAGTCTCTGGGGTCTTTAATCAGGAGGCCAGGTGACTTACTAGAATTTGCAAAGCCCTTAGGAGTCCCATCATTCATTCCCTAGGTTCCATTTGACCTTGGAAGGCCAGGGCCAAAATATTGGCTGTTTTTTCCTTAGCTCTTTTATTTTCTGATTGTTATCCAAGTCTCAGTTATTGAACACTCAGAAGGCAAACTTCACCTGTTCTTTTTAATGAATAGGGGTCAATGTTATAGCCTATCTGATTTCCAGGTAATTGTTATCAAAACATTGTTTAGGTTGTTAAGTTAAAAGTTGTAAATCTGTAATGTTGACAGACAACAATTACAAAGATATACACGGAAAATACAAGACAAAACTATTAGGGACAAAACAAATCCAGTTTGTATAATAGCTCTGATAATATTTGATGATATAAACAAATCCCCATTTAAATTTGACTTTATATATGTATATTTATTATTATTACTCAATTTTTAATCAGAGTGGCATGATTTGGAATGCCAAGTGTTTAAGCACCTATAATTATCTTTGCTTAAAGATAGTCATGGTACAATCTAGAAACACACAAGTATAAACCTTAAAAAAGTATGTCACTATTAATTTTTTGTTTAGAGGACACCAGCTTGGTAAAGTGTTCTCTTAAGCTTTGCATTTTAGAAGATACTGAGGAAACACTAATATATTTAACTTATAAATGGGCCAATAATAACTAACATCACATTTACATAGAAGTTAAAATATATATTAACTTAACCTTTACTATTGGAGTGAAATTTAGAATTCATGGCTGAATCTTTATAAAATGCTATGAAGCAAAACCTGTCCCTCTTGAGGTTTTGCAGGTCCAGGACCACAGGACACCATAAAAGAAAAAATCCCAATTCCTGTAAGGTACTGAAGAGTCTATGGTTCCTGTTCAAAGTAAAACAAAACAAAACAAAACAAAAAACCACCTGTTTAAGTCCCCCTATATATACTTAGAGTTTCTTCAAAGTTTCTTGTTTAGCAAAAAAATTCCCATAATCAAAAGAACCCACCCCCACGCCACGGCGCTGGGGACACGGGGCGGGAGAGCCCTTGGCCCCATCCCTGGAGACCCAAAGTACTGGGACTCGGGGTGGGAAAGCCCTTGGCCCCTCCCCCAGAGAGCCCCTCCCCCTGGTGTTGGAGATGCGGGGCGTGTGAGCCCTCGGCCCCACCCCCGCAGACCCCTGCACTAGGGATGCAGGGCAGGTGAGCCCTTGGCCCTGCCCCCAGAGAACCCCACCCCCAGGAACTGGAGACATGGACAAGTGAACCCTTGGCCCCACCCCCAGAGAGCCCTGGGCGCTGGGGATGTGGGGCGGGCGAGCCTGTGGCCCAGTCCCTAGAGAACCCCCCCCAGTGCTGGAGACACAGGGTGGGTGAGCCCTTAGACCCACCCCCAGAGACCCCTGGGTATGGGGATGTGGGGCAGGCAAGCCCTTGGCCCCACCCCCAGAGAACACCTCACGCCGGCGCTGGGGATACAAGGCGGGTGAACCCTCAGCCCTGCCCCCAGAGACCCCCCCAGTGCTGGGGACACAGGGTGGGCAAGCCTCCGGCCCCGCCATGGAGTACCACAGTACTGAGGTCACGGGAGCATGAGTCACGACCCCACACAGGAGGGACTCCAGACAAAGAGAGAAAACCTCAGAAGAGCAAAGAAGGCGAACTAACTGGGGGAGGCAGGAGAGAAGGAGAAGGAAGCAAACTGGTGCACAGGATGGACTTACACAAAGATATCAAATTTAACTACTATGCTGAATATGGGAAGGAGGGAGGGGGGAGGGAAAGGGAGGTGGGAATTGGGGGAGGGCTAATTGACCGATGAGTGCATGTATACGTCAACCACCCTGAAATCCTTCAAGATGTACGATTGCAATGCACTAATAAAATAAATAAATTTAAAAAAGAAAAAAGTTCCACAAGAGTAGAAAGAAGTAAGATTCCTGTTTTATACTATATATTTAAAGTATATAATTTTATAAGCTTTCATATCTGCATATATTCAGGCAATTGAATTTATTTTAATACTTATAAATTTGATAAGAAAAATATCTTTTTTCTTAACTTGCTGTTTTGAATATGTTAATTTAAATGATATTTTATGAAATCATTTATTCATATGGTATTACACTTTCAAAAGCAGTTTTTCATTGACTTAATTGTAATAGTCTTAGTTATTTTTAATATCCTCAATCATTAAGATTATTAAAAATTTTTGATAGCCCTTTTGTAAAGTTTTATTATTGTCTTTTGCTTTTAATTTTTTAAAGTATTTTAATATACATGTGTTCAAATATGCTGACAGCTTTACTTTTGTGATTTCTTGTTTTATTATGCTTGGAAAATATTTTTTTTCCAAGACCCACTAAACATTTATACACATTTTTTGTTTTATAAATGTACTGCTTGCTTTATGTGTGTGTGTGTGTGTGTGTGTGTGTGTGTGTGTGTTACTGGGGAATGAACATAGTACCCAGGGGCATTCGACATTTGAGCTGTACCTCCAACCCTTTTTTTAAATTTTTTATTTTGAAACAGTGTCTCACTAAGTTGTGGAGGGCCTGGCTAAGTTACTGAGGCTGGTTGTGAACCTGCAATCCTCCTCTCTCAGCCTTTCAAGTACTGGGATTACAGGCATGCACTACCACACCCTGCTTGCTTTTTGTTTGTTTTCAATTTTTTGGCTGATACTATCTGAAGTAATGTGTAGGATAAGGCTGTATTTAGGATTTTGCTTTTGGTTTTGTTTCTGCCAGCCAGTTCATTCAACATTCTTTCTTAAAGAATGTTAGCATTCTACTTTTACTTATTTCATTGAATTATCTGTTGATTTTTCTGTTTTTTTTTTTTTTTGCAGTACCGGGGATTGAACCCAGGGGCGTTCTACCTCTGCGCTACACCCCCGGCCCTATTTTTTATACTTTATTTTGAAACCGGGGTCTCACGAAGTTGTGGAGGGTCTCACTAAGTAGAGAGAGAGAGAGAGAGACAGCGAGAGAGAGAGAGCTGAGGTTGGCCACGAACCCTAATCCTCCGGTCTGCGCCTCCCAAAGTACTGGGATTACAAGCGTGCGCCACCACGCCCGGCTATCTGTTGATTTTTCTAACATTGCTATACTGTAAAATATTTTATTACTTTTAATGGTTTTTAATTTATGGTATTTCTATTTCATACACAGAATTGTACATTTATTTCCCTTCAAATTTTATTCTTATTGCAATTGAAGAGAGGCTTTAATTCTATAGTAATCATGAAAATATAAATTTAAATAACTAAATGGTATAATTTTTCAATTTGGCAAATATTAGAGTGAGTGATAATGTCCAATCTTTACAAAACTTGTGAAGAAACAGCTATCAGGCACAATAGGTGGGTATCTAGACTTTGTAAAAATTTTCTCAAGCAAATTAGACAGCAATAATCAAATTAAATGTGATTATATGCAAACCTACAATAGCACTATAAAAATTTTTTAAAAATATTTAGAAAATATATTTGAAGGAACTTTTAAGTTCAATAATATCATGAATATAAGTATCTATTTGTGTATATGTTCATGGATGATAAAGAGAAAACAGGAACCTAAAGGCACTTCAAATAAATGGGGGAAGACTAGTAGAATAGTGGGGATAGTGGAAGGGTATTGGAGGAAGGAGGTTAGGAGGAGAAAAATAAACTTGATGAAGGAACAGTTCATATAATTCTATGCCCATATATAAAGTTTTCAGTACCAATTTCATGAACATGTACAGTGAGTAGTGGGAGTAGATGGATCTCTGAGGAAACACACTACATGCTATGTGCACTAATATTTGTATCACTTGGAACCTCACTATAATGTATAATTACAAGGCAACAATAAAAGCATATTTTACAAAATGAAGTAAAAAATAAACCTTTTCTCTTCACCATTCAGTGATTACTACAATTCACATTTTAGTTCATATTATTCCACCTTATTTCTAATGTCTATAATATGCAGTGCTTCTATATTTATTAATAGTACTATTATTAGTATTACTCTTAATACTATATTGTTAATAGTACCCCAATTATAAGTGCATGCTACTTTGTAGTATGCTTTTCTAAATGCTTTTTCACTTAACTGTTTCATTAACACTTACATATTATAAACATAGCTTGCATTTTAATTCTATGGTTCTTTGCTGTTTCTATTAACCCATAGCATTATTTTAATAAATGTTATAATACCAACCTAAAAAAGAAAAATTAAAATACAAAATAAATTATCAATTAACATTATCATTATTTGATTACTATACTTAAATTTTTTATGAAAATTTATGTAATGGGATCATACTCAGTTTTATGATTAAGATAGCTTATGAACCAATGTATCATGAATACCTCTTCATTTCTATACATACACATCAATATAATGATTTTTAATATTTGTGTAGTATTATTTCACATGTTTATAATATCTGGCAATCAGTGTTAAATTGTTGGGCTTTCAGTTCTTCCATTAGTTTTTGCCATTATATAGTGTTTTAGTAAATATTTTATAGGTAAAGATATGTACCAATCTATGGTTATATTTCTTGTATTTTCATCTCTAATATTACTAACTATAATATTAATTATTCTGATATGGAACTCATGTTTAATGCTAAATATAAAAGCATTTGCTTTCCAAACAGGTTGTACCAATTACTTTTAATTATCCCATGAGTGTATAAAAAAGATGAAGAGAGATTATTTGAAGTTTTAAAATTATAATTGAAAACTTTAAAAATACAGAATATTTTTTCTAAAACTTAAGTTCCTTACAGAATAAAATAAGAGATAATACTAATTGTACTCACTTAAAATAATGCGAGAATGATAGAGAGGTGATATGTCCTTATTATGAACTCAACTTGTATACCTTAAAATAAGGAAATGATACAGGTATCTTAAATATCAGAATAGAAACCTAGATTAAATAGCTTGAAGAAGTCAACAAAATCATCATTAATTAAAGTTATTTGGTCTATTAACATTGTCAGCAGAATGTTCTTCCTAATATATTTAGGCCAAGAGATAAAGTTGGATGATATTACATAAATACCTGGAAACCCATGTTTTCAGATTACAAATCAATAAAGAAAAAAATCAGTGGAGAGGAGACAAAATGGAAGAAGAGAGAGGGGAAAAAGAGAATAAGAGCAAATAAATGTACAATTGATATTTCAAATAAATCAAGAATTATTATGCCTAATGGCTTATGTCTCATAGCACATCAGTCTTATCAAAGGCACTGTTGATAAGAAAATCATCATAGTAATGTTAATTTTTCATATATTTTGAAAAGGACAAGCTGTATTAGAGGGGAATCAAATAACTTCTGAGGTAGTATTAAGACTATATTCAGTAAATGAGGAATTTTCAGGATGTGTTTATAAAGCACCACTTATACTTTCTAAATATTAAATGTAGAAGATATGAGCAATTCCTTCTAATGTCAAGTTCTTGTCACTAAATGTCTTTAACTATTACATGAAGGAACTATACAATCCTGAATAAGCATATATAGAGAGCTTTTGGGGCTTAAGCACAAACTACATATCTAGATCTCATTATTTTATTTCTTTTGTTTCCTTATTGCTTTAAATATTATGCTAAGATGAAATGTCTCTTGTAATTCTGAAACAGAAGATGTGTAGGAACCCATGTCCCCATTTTTATTTTCACTGTCAGCTAGGAGTCATTCCCAGCTTCTAGATGCCACCACCTTCCCTGGATCATGGTCCCCTTTCTCCATCTTCAGAGCTAGAAAGGTGGGGCTGAGTCCTTCTCAGACTGAATATGGCCCTTGCTCCTTGGTCTGTTCTAACATGTCTCTCATGTGATTCAATTGGGTTTATTGGATAATCCAGCATAATCTCATCTCAAGGTCCTTACCTTTATTATATACACAAAGTCCTTTTGTTGTATGTGGTAACAAGGTTACAATTTTTAGGGATTAGGACATGATTGTCTTTGGTGGGCCATTATTCTGCCGAAATACTAGGGGACAGTTTAAGGTGGTGGAAATAGTTCTTCCTTGAAAGGCTAGGAGGTATATTTCATGGATTACTGCTAATTAACAGAGATAAATATGTTAGTTGACTGTTGAGATGATGATACTCAAGATAAGGAACATAATCTCCCTGTATCCTTTGATACCTGCAATAAGACTCAAGAGAGTGCTCAATTTGTAAAAAAAAAAAAAAACAATCATTTGATATGAATGTGTATGAATGGCATATGCAGTTTTCATTTTAAGTAATATTGCTAGAAGTAACATCTAATACAATGTGAACTACATGAAGGCAATCTCTTTCACTTTTTTCCATAGTACCTACATTAGAACCAAAGCTTAATAGCTGCTCAAAAATATGATTGTAATCAATGAAGGAATGAATTGAGTATATTACAATTAATGATGATTTAATATGGATTGTTCAAATTTAACATAGAAAATTTAAAATTAATGTCATTATGATCACTGACAAATATGAATAACTATACTAATAAAATGTAATAGTATATGATATTATAAAGATCATAGTGCACATGTTCACACGGATGAGTCAACATTTGAGATAGATTTTGCTATATATGTATCTTCAGTACTGTGTTTTACTGGTCCAATTTTTAAAGTCCTGCTACCTTTAATTTTAATTATAAATTAGAATAACTACATTGTAACATTCATCAGTTTCATGTAGACTTTTTGTTTTTTATTCATATTATTTTTTGTGCATATTAATTACACAGAATGGTGATTTACTTTGTGGTATTTTGAAATATGCTTAATCTATGATCTTTAGCTTATGTTTTCCATATTGTGGCTTTTAAGATAAATGTCTATTGTAATTATATATGAATCATTCATGCCCTTTTTGTAAAGTTATATGCATCATTTTGCAAAATTTGTTTTACAATGTCTTAATGTGGTGAGTTTCATTTTTTAATAGTTTTTATAGTTTACTGGTGCATTATAATCATACATCTTGATGAGTTACAGGGTGGTAAAGGCATACATGCAGACATCATTCATTTAAGCCTCCCCCAATTCCCACCCCATTTCCTCCCCCTTCCCTCCTTCTCATGTTAAGCATGGTGATTGACTTTGATAAGTTTTTGAATGTACATCATGTGCATTAGGGTGTTTCCCTCTTCCCCCCTCCCATCTTCCTCAGTTAGGTCACCTTCTTTACTCATCTAATGTTTCTCCTTCTTTGTCTGGAGTCCCTCCTATGTCCCATTTTCTCCCTCACTTCCACATATTAGGGAGAACATCTGACTTTTCAATTTTTGTGACTGACTAATCTCACTAAGCATAATATTCTCCAGTTCCATTCATTTCCCTGCAAATGACATAATTTTGTTCTTCTTTATGGCTGAGTAAAATTCCATTATGCACATATCCCATAGTTTTGTAATCCATTCATCTGTTGATGGGCATCTTGGCTGGTTCCATAGTTTGGCAATTGTGAATTGTACAGCTAAAAACATAGATATGCATGCATTAGTCTAGTTGTTTGGTTTCCATTATTTTGAGTTTCCATTATATTGCTGGGTCATATGGTAGGTTCATTCCCATTCTTCTGAGGATCCTCCACACTGTTTTCCAAAGTGGTTGCACTAATTTGCAATCCCTCCAGTAATGTATTAGAGTTCCTACTTCTCCACATGCTCGCCCACATTTGTTATTGTATGTGTTTTTAATGATTGGCATTCTAATTGGGGTTAGGTGAAATTTCAGGGTAATTTTGATTTTCATCTCTCTGATTGCTAATGATGTTGAACATTTTTTCATATATTTATTGGCCATTTGTATTTCTTCTTTTGTGAAGTGTCTGTTTATTTCACTTGCTCATTTTTTGATTGGGTTATTTGGTTTTTGTAGTAGTGAGCTTCTTTAGTTCTCTGTATATTCTAGATATTAGTCCTGTATCAGAGGAGTAGCTGGCAAAAATCTCCCATTCTGTTGACTCTCTGTTGTGGTTCTTGATAGTTAGTTTCCTTTGTTGCACGGAAGGTCTTCAGTTTAATGCAATCCCACTTATTGATCCTCATTTTAATTTCTTGCTGAGGAAGTTTTACCTGTGCCTATGTTTTGGAGTGTTGCACCTATGTCCTCTTCAAGTAGCTGCAAGGTCTCTGGTCTAATTTCCAGGTCTTTGATCCATGTTGAATTGACTCTTGTGCAGGGTGAGAAAGTGGGGTTTATATTGATTTTTCTGCATATGGTTAACCAGTTTTGCCAACACCATTTGTTGAAGAGGCTATCTTTAGAACAAGTAGGGAAGGGAAGCCTTGTATCCTTTATCCAAAACTTTCATCCAAATGGTTGTATAGCTTGTTGTGTTAGAGGAATTGGCCTTTTGCAGTCAGCTCCATAGATCAATCTGCATTAGAATAAATGGACAGATAATATCTGTGAACATGTTGTGGTTCAAGGAAATCAAAGCTTTCTAACAACTCACTAAGTTCAAGAAGTATTTTATGTAATTCAGTGGGCACACTGTTATTAGAGGAATCCAAGTTGGGCTACATACTTAGCCATAGGTGATGAAAAGAAGCAATGATGTGATAGGACATAAGAGTAATTTTTCCAAATAGAGATCAGAAGTAAAGCAAAGCAAAAATTATATCAGCCATTGCTAGTAATATATGTCCATTATAAAAGCTCATTAGTGAAAATGAAACAGTATTTCTCATCCAGTTGAATTATTTTCATATATAAAATATGAATTTATACACAAATAATTTGTGAACATTCTATTTTGAATTTGTATTTCCCCCATTCTGAAAAGATAATCCTGAATTTGGTTAAAATTTACCATCATGGAAGTGCAAGATCCAAGATAAAAATTAATTGAATATTATCTTTTTTCATCTTTTATTGAGCATGAAAAATTACAGATTGGTGTCTCTTGTTCATGTGCTTTGCTTAATCATCAGAGTGTTGCATTCATCTGTTTTTATTTTAAAAATTTGAACACTTACGGGGCATGTACTTTTGAAATCCTCACAGTCTGTTCCTGACGGTATTATGCTCTGCTACCTTCCATGTCAAATTTATTGGACACCCCTCTCCTAAAGATATTTGAATTTTTGATTCCTGATGTTGAGGTAGAAATAGGGAAATTGAAGAGGAAAGGGAGAGAGAGAGGCAGACAGACAAAGTAAGGGCCTGAGCATTTGATGGAGCTGCAGATCTGAAGACTATGTGAAGAATTGATCTCTGTGGTTTGTATTGGTTTGCAACACTCCAGAAATGTGATATAAATTTTAGTGGAAATTGGAGAGTGAGAGGGTGGGTAGAGGAATAGAGAGTAGGATGCCCCCCTCTAAGACAGAACCTTAAGGCTCTGGAGTTCTTAGCTTAGTCAAAAGATTTGATAGATCATTTGGCATCAGAATCTGAAAATATTGGACCATAAAGGGTCATGCTGTCCTTGGCAATCATAAGTATAGCAAACACTGGTCATATGGAATTTAAGGTTAGAGGCCCTTCCTATCTTCTGTATACCCCATTAGTCTCTTGTAATCATGGAAAAACAAATCTAAGAAGAATTAGTATGAATAAAGATTGAGATGAGTTGTTCTACCAACCTACAGAATCCAAAATGCTTCTATTTACAAAGCTAAAGTAAATAATTTGCTCATTTCTCATACATACAACTTTCATCAGTAAAATAATATATACACACACATAGAAATATGCCTATACAAAGAAAAAGGCTAAAATATATATATTATATATGTGGAAGAATTGACCTAAAAATTATTTTCCCTCATTTTGGAGACAATATGATTCATATATAAATATAATATACATCACAGTTAGAAACTTAATAATGGTTCTTCCCTGGGGTGGTTTTGTGAAGTAAAAGAAGAGAACTTTTTTATTTTTACTATATTCTTCTCTGTTGCTCTGTGCTACAAATATTAAGTAATACTTTAAACATTTTAATAAAAAAATAATCATTGCTCTTTCTATTGTTTCTTTCACCTACTGCCCTAACTGCTACATGAGCATAGGGTCCTTATGTACGTATGCGTGTGTATATGTGTGTGTGTGTGTGTGTGTGTGTAATTTCTTCTTTGATGTGTCTTCTGTGTCTTCAAAGTCTGTAAAAGTGCTTGGGATATGACAGACACTTAATAAATATAGAATGCCTGAATTATTCCTGGAAAGTACCTTATTTTAAAGGGATAGAATTATTTAATTGTATTACTAAAAATGGTGACTAGTAATGTTTGATGTTGTAATTTTGATGCTTTGTGAAATTAAGTAAATTAAATAGTCTTTTTAAAAAGGAGGAAGTTGGGTATGGTCATGCATGCCTGTAATCCCAGTACTTGGGAGGCTGAGACAGGAGGATTGCGGATTTGAGGCCAGCCTCAGCAACTCAGCGAGACCCTCAGCAACATTGTTAGATCCTGTTTTAAAATAATACATGAACTGGGGTTGTAGCTCAAATATAGAATGGCTTTGGGTTCAATCCCAAATTCCAAAAACTAAAAATAATAATAATAAAAATAACCCTAACCCCACTCTGCCTCACTAACAAGGTAGAAAACTTGGCAGGCAGGAACAGTCCTTAACCAAAGCTCTGGAGCAGCAGTCACATCTTTTCTAAGTAAGCCTCAATCCAAGAAGAAAGAAGAACCTGGCAAGGGACAATCCAAAGTCACAACACAATTCAGCTCCTCTCAAGCTAGGATACTTTACTCACTCTCACATAAAGAATTCTTAAGGTTCTCCTCTCTCCTTTTTTTTTCCTTTTTTTCTCTCCTTTTCTTCTCCTTTCCTCTTGTGTGTGTATGTGAGTGAATGCCTGTTTTGTTTTGTTTGTTTGATTCCCAGTGCACCTGTTTGCCTATGCCTTGCAATTTTTTTCATTTCTTATCACTATATCTATATATTCTATATTGTTTACTAGAATTTTCTTTTATTTTCAGTATCTATTTTAATTATATTTTTCTATTCTTTCTTAAACTCTTATTCTACTTGATGCTATTTTCTACTTTACCCTATTCTTGCATCCCTCACTCTATCCACTTCTTCATTCATCCTTCACCATTGTTTACATCATAGTATACCCTTGTATATACCAGCTGATTCCTCGAAACCCATACTGCTAAGACTGGACAAGATAGGTGAACCAACAGGATGACTTCTGGACACTAAGGACAGGCCAATCTCAGACAACAGGTGGAGCTTCCCAGCACCCCACACATAGAAGTTTAGATACACACAGAACACAAACTACACTGGCCCATACCTCAGAGACTACTCCCTATTAGGAAGTCCCCAGTCTTTAACACCTGCAACCCATCAATGCCAGAATTGTAGCAGGCAGACAGAGTCCTGGAATAGCAGCAACCTAGTGCTGGTGGTCTACAGGCAGAACAACAGAGGGGTGATATGGGACACAGACCACAGAGACGACATTGTAGGGTGATAAATACTTAACAGAAAGCTGAGACTGGTCATATGGACGAGACTATTCCCTTTTAAGTCATACCTTCAGGTAAATATTTACCTCCAGAAATATTTACTTATTAAAAGGAGAGTGATTAGACATAGAAAATCCTCAGTTTGAGAAAGAGATAGAGCCAATAATCACAACAAAGATACAAACTTAAAAAACCTGAAAATATGAGAAAAAAGGACAGCAAGGAAACAATGAGACCCCACAATCCCACAACAACAAAACTCACCGAGAGTTGCAGAGAATGTCAGAAGGAGAATTCAGAACTTTAATAGTTGAAATTATTCAAGATTTTAGAAAAGGGTTCAGAGAAGTCAGAAAGACATGAAAGATCATATTAACAAAGAAACCAATAGTCTGAACATGAATAAAAAAGAAGCTCTAAAGGAAGTAAAGTATGCAATAAATGAAATGAAAACTTTAACACATATCATCAATGGTAGACTAGACCACATGGAAAACAGTGTCTCACTCCTAGAAGATGACCACTCCAAAAATGAACACATAGTCTTTAATATAGAAAAGTCAATTTGATAGCAAGAACTGGACATCCAAGAGACTGGGATAATTTTTCAAAAGCAAACCCAAGAATAATAGGCATAGAAGAGGGTCTAAAGCCAAAACCAAAGGAATCAATAATCTCTTCAGAGAAATAATATCACAGAATTTCCCAAACATAGAAAATGGGTCAAAACACAAGTACAGGAAACATATAGAACCCAAATTAAACAAGATCAGAGAAAAGATTCACCACACTGCATAATAATCAAATTGAATAATGTAGAGGCCAAGGAGAGAATCTTAAATGCACATGAGAGTAAAAAACCAAGTAGCATTTAGAGGAAAAACAATGAGAATCACTCAGACTTCTCAAACCAAGTCATGAAATTCAGGATGGCCTGGATTGACCTATTCCAAAACCCAAAAGAAAACAACTTCCAGACAAGACTACTCTACCCAGCAAAGTTATCTTTCAAATATGAAAGAGAAACAAAAATCTTCCATGACAAACAGAAGCTGAATTTATGTCTTCCAGACAAGCACTAGATAAAATACTTAAATAAATAAATTACAAAGAAGAAATAAAATTAAATGCCAAAACTAGAGAAAGGATGATTTCCATCAAATGAACAACTAAGCAAAGAAGAACAAGAACTACATCCAACAGAAATTACAACTCAAAATGATAGGAATTAAAAATCATCTGTCAATAATTACACTGAATATCAGTGGCCTCAACTCCACAATTAAAGGATATAAAGTGGCAACATGGATTAAATATCATCATCCATCTATATGTTGTCTGCAATAAATGTACCTTACAGGTAAAGATAGTCACAAACTAAAGCTGAAGAGCTGGAATAAGTTAATCCATGCAAATGGAACTCAAAGACAAGTAGGGGTAGCAATTCTCATATCAGACAAAATCAGCTTTAAGCCTAAACTTATCAGAAGAGACAAAGCAGCTCATTATTTTTTACTACTGTTAAAAGGAATAATCCAACAAGAGGATATAACAATAGCCAACATTTTTGCTCCAAACATAGGTCGACCACTTTGATAAAACAAACTCTTTATGACATTAAGTATCACATAGATCACAATACAATAATACTGGGAGACTTCAACACTCTTCTCACAGCATTAGATTGGTCTTCTAGACAAAAGATCAGCAAAGATGCCTCAGACATAAAGAATACCATAAATGGTATACCAAATGGACCTACTGGACATATACAGAATATTCCATCCAACTACAGCTGAAAAAACATTCTTTTCAACTGCTCACAGAACCTTCTCCAAAATAGACTGTATCCTGGGTCACAAAGCAAGCACTAGCAAATATGACAAAGGTGACAATTCCCTGCATCTTTTTAGACCATAATGGAATGATATTAGAAACCAACAATAAGAAGACCCAAAGAAATTACATAAAAATTACATAAATACATGAGGATTGAATACCATACTGCTGAATGAGGACTGGATCATAGAATAAATTAGGGAAAAAATAAAAAAAATTCATAGAAACAAATGAATATAGAGACAAACATAAAATCTCTGGGATACTTTGAAGGCAGTGTTAAGAGGAAATATAACACTGAGTGCTCACATAAGAAGAACAGAAAATCTCCAAATAAACAACCTAATGACACACCTCAAAGCCTTTGAAAAACAGAAACAGTCTAATCCCAAAGCCAGTAGAAGACAGGAAATCATTAAAATCAGAGAAGAAATAAATGAAGTAGAGAACAACAACAACAAAAACAATAACAAAGCACAGAAAACAATACAAAAAAACAACCAAACTAAGAGCTGGTTTCTAGAAAAACTAACTAGATAGATAACCCATTAGCCAACCTAAACAAAAGAGAGAAAAAACCCAAATTACTAAAATAAGAGACAAAAAAGGTGATATCACCACAGACATCACAGAAATCCAGAGGATCATCAGAAACTATTTTGAAAATCTATACTCCAACAAAATGAAAAACTTAGAAGAAATTGACAAATTTCTAGACATGTACAACCTTCCAAAATTGAATCAAGAAGATATAGAAAATTTAAACTGACTAATAGCAATTAAAGAGATTGAAACAGCAATGAAAGAGCCTGCCATCAAAGAAAAGTCCAGGTCCAGATGGATTCCCAGCTGAATTTTATAAAACCTTATAGAAGATCTAATCCCTGTACTTTTGAATATATTCCATGAAATAGAAAGAGACAGGATTCTCCCAAACACATTTTATGAAGTGTGTTTAACACTAAAGCCAAATAAAGACAGCTAAAGAAAATTATAGACTAATATCATTGATGAACTTAGACACAAAATTTCTAAACAAAATGCTATCAACACACATTCAAAACCACATCAAGAAAATTATAAATCATGACCAAGTCGGGTTCATTCAGGTGATGCTGGGTTGACTCAACATAAGAAAAACATGTCAAGTAATTCACCACATAAACAAAGCTAAGGACAAAAATCATGCAATCATTCCAATAGATGCTGAAAAAGCATTTGAGAAAATCCAACACCCATTCATGTTAAAAACACTGCAGAGAATTGTAATAGAAGGAACTTACCTCAGCATCATAAGGGTAATATACAATAAACCCAGAGCCAATATCATACTGAATGGTGAAAATTACTCAAGACTCTAGCCAGAGCAATAAAGCAAGAGAAGGAAATAAAAGGAATACAAATAGGAAAAGAGGAACTGAAATTATCTCTATATGCAGAGGACATTATCCTATACTTAGAATACCCAATAAACTCAACCAAAAGACTTTTAGAACTGATTAACAAATTCAGCAAAATGTCTAGCACAAAATCAATCTAAAAAATCAGAAATTTTTCTATATGCCAACCATAATTCCTCTGAAAAAGAAATCCAGAAAACATTTCTGTATTGGTCAGGGTTTACCAGAGTAATAGAACTCAGAACACATATGTGGTAAAAGGGGATTTATCAAATCATGTTACAGTCCAAAGCAGTGTAGTCCCAAATTTCCGACTGCACATGGAGAGCTGGAGGAATGAACCAGCAGCTGGTCTAGCAGTCTGGTCCAAGAGCTGGAGTCTCAGAATTGGAGTGACCACTAATTCCATCCCACTTCAAAATTGAAAGGCCAAGAAACTCTCCAGAGAAATGATGGTGAAGATCCCGTTCAAAGAGATGAAGGCCGATACCTCAGACAAGAGTAGATGCGCTTTCTTCAGGAAGAACCCCACATGCTTTCCTGTGGCTTTCTCCTTCATTTATCTAGGAACTGCACCTATCAGAACAATGCTGCCTACATTCAGGGCAGAAATTACTCTTCAATCTGCTGGTACATAAACAATCATCTCATCAACACACCCAAAGTCACATAATCTTAGGTGTTTCATGATCCAGTTAAGTTGACAATCCAGACTAACCATCACAATTTCCACCCACAGTAATCTAAAAAAAATAAAATACTTAGCAATAAATATAAACAAGGAGTTAAAAGACCTCTACAATGAAAATTATAAAACAGTAAAGAAATAAATTGAAGATCTTAGAAGATGGAAGGATCTCCCATGCTCTTGGACAGGCAGAATAAATATCATTGAAATGGCTGTCTTACCAAAAGTGATCTACAGATTCAATGCAATCCCTATTAATATACCTTGGTAATTCTTCACAAATCTAGAAAAATCAGTCCTTAAATTAATATGAAAAAATAAAAGACACAGAATGGCCAAAATATTTCTCACCAATAAGAACCATACTACAAAGCCATAGTAATAAAAACAGCATGGTATTGGCACAAAAGCAGACACATAGACCAGTGGAGCAGAATAGAAGATTCAGAAACAAATCTACACACTAACAGCCAATTGATTTTTGACAATGTGGCCAAAAATATACACTGGAAAAAAATAGCCTTTCCAATAAATAGTGTTGACAAAACTGATTATCCATATGCAGAAAAATGGAAATAAATGCCACATTCTCACCCTGCACAAGAGTCAATTCAAGATGGATCAAATACCTGGAAATTAGGCCAAAGACCTTGCAGCTACCTGAAGAGGGCATAAGACCAACACTCCAACATATAGGCATGGCTAAGAACTTTCTCAACAAGACCCAAAAAGCACAAGAAATTAAAACAAGGATTAATACCTGGGATTGTATTAAACTGAAGAGCTTCTGTGCAGCAAAGGAACCTATAAAGAACCTTAAGAGAGAGCCAGAAGAATGGGAAATGATACTTTCCAACTACTACTCCTCTGATAGAGGACTAATAACTAGAATATACAAAAAACTCAAGAAACTCACCACCAAAAAAACAAGTTCCCCAATCAAAAAATGGGCAAGTGAACTAAATAGACACTTCACAAAAGAAGAAATACAGATGGCCAATAAATGTATGAAAAAAAATTTCAACATCATTAGCAATCAGAGAGATGTAAATAAAAACTACCCTGAGATTTCACCTAACCACAATTAGAATGGTAATCATTAAAACAAAAATCATTAAAAATTGTAATTTATTATAAAAATAATAAATGCTGGCAAGGATGTGGAGAAGTAGGAATTCTGATAATTTGTTGGTGGGATTGCAAATTAGTGCAACCACTTTGGAAAAGATTGTGGAGGATCTTCAGAAGAATGGAAATGAACCTACCATATGACTCAGCTATACCACTCTTGGGTATGTACCCAAAAGAATTGAAACCAGACTACCTACCATAGTAATGCATGCATATTGATGTTTATAGTTGCACTATTTATAATTGCCAAGCTATGGAACCAGCCTAGTTGTCCATCAACAGATGAATGGATTACAAACTTATGGGATATATACACAATGAGATTCTACTCAGCCATAAAAAAGAACAAAATTATGTCATTTGCAGGGAAATGGATGGAACTAGAGAATATTACGCTTAGTGAGATTAGTCAGTTACAAAAAGTGAAAGGTTGGATGTTCTCCCTCATATGCAGAAGCTAGAGAGATATTGGGACACAGGAGGAATTCTAGACAAAGTAGGAGAAACCTTTGTGGAGTGAAGGAGGGGACCTAACTCAGGGATATGGGAGGAGGGAGGAAGACTTGAAGAGGGAAACATTTCAATGGACATGATGTACATACACAAACTTATCAAAGCCAATCATTGTGTTAAGCATGGGAAGGTGGGGAGAAAGAGAGAGTGGGTTGGGAACTGGGGGAGGGCTCAATGAGTGCTGTGTGCATGTATGCCTCTTTCATCCTGAACTTCAAGATGTATGATTCCAATGTACCAATAAAAAAATCTTGTACAGATTGCATTAGAAAAAAATAAATTAAAAAGAAAAAGAAAGAAATATGTCATATTTAAAAATCTTATAAATACTAAAATTAAAGAAAACTAGTTTTATCATACACAGATAATCCCCATTTTGTTGAAATTATATTAAACAGACCTATCAAGCCCATGGAGGGCCCCAGGTCTCATTGCCCTGAAGTACAAAGCAGTGAGACTTGTGTGTGTGTGTGTGTGTGTGTGTGTGTGTGTGTGTGTGTGTGTGTAGTACTAGGGATTGAACCCAGGGGTGTTCTATCTCTGAACTATACTTCTGGACCTTTTTATTTTTTATTCTGAAACAGGGTACAGGTAAATTACTACATACTGGTCTCTAGACTATGATCCTTCTGTCCTAGACCCCCAAGTGCTGGGATTGTAGGCTCTCACCGCTATTCTTGGCTAGCAGTGAGACTTTTAGTATTAATCTCCAACTTAGATTATTCATAAGATGTTTAATGAGTTAAAAATACCAGTTGGCTGACTGTAATCATTTATCATTTAAAGTCTAACCCAATTTTAACAAACTCACTTTGCTATTTCATCACTTATAATATATTAGGCATCTCAAAAATCAAAATGTCCTTGACCATATTCAACCTCTGAGAAACTGATGGGAAACATCTGAAATTGCCAGATGCCCTGAGAATTTTTCTTTTTTAAAAACCTTGTTCTAAGAAGTTATTTATAAATTGTGACAAAATGGGACACTTTGACTCTAAGTGTTAATTCCTGCTGCATGCTATCATTTTCTCTATCATATTTGATGTAGACAGCTTTAAATTTAGCCTTTCAACTCTAAATTTAATATTCACTCTCTCTTTCTTTCTCCCTCTCTTTCTCCCTCTTTCTCCTCCTCCCCACTTATTTCTTCCTTCTTCCCCCATTTGTCTTTCTTTTTTTCTTTTATATTTATTTGAGGATACTGTCACGGAGTAGGGGAAACATATGAAAGAAAATCAAAGTGAACTAGTTGGCTCACTGAATGAACCAGTAACTCTGCTCAGTCCTTCCATGTATGTGAGTCCATTGATGTTCCACTGAATAGTCTACTATGTGTGGACTTGAAAAGCATTTAAATGTGTAAAAAATAAATAGATAGACAATACCTGAGGAAATTCAAGTAGTTAACAGATAGTAGCCATTCTTACTGGAATAAGGTGATACCTCATTGTGATTTTGATTTTTGTTTTCTTGATGATTACTAATATTGAGTATTTTGCTAATAGCATAGAGTATTATATTAATTTTCTTATATTTAATCATCCTCAAATTCCAAAGATATATTTTATTTGGTCATGCTGGATAGTAATTTTAATATACTATTAGTTTTGTTTTGCTAAATTTCTTTGTTGTTAAGATTTTTATTGCTGGCTTAATCACAAACAACTGTATTTTTTTAGAATTAGATATTTGTTGGAAATATTAAGGGAATATCTGGTGTCACTTACTATTACCAGGCATTATGGTATGTAAAATCCATATATGGTATGTAAAGTCCTGTGTGTGGAGGGAAGATATGGTTCTTATTATCTGTTGTTTACAGTCTAGGAATTTGAGAATTTACATGTCTTCCTTATTCCTTATATTTTTTTTTAAAGGACTAAGGTATCGTAGTTCAAAGTAAAACAACAAGAATGGCAACTAAAGAATGCATAATTAGGTTTTTCAGTCTGAGTCATTGGTGTGCAATGAGTCTATTTTCTGAGTAACACATATATCCAAAAGTGACATTTGTGTCATTTACCTAAATTAAAACTTGGTTCAATTTAAATTAAATTAAAAGTAGCATAAATTTGCAAACATTAATTTTGGTGTCTTCCTGGATTATCCAGAAACTGTCAAGAGTTAAGTACCAAATAAAAAAACAACTTTCCACAATTTTATATACTATCCTGCCTTAAAAGTAGATGCCTTCTTTGTAGTTTGTGTCTGTCTTTGAATGAATATTCCATATTATTTTGAAATATTTACTTGGAATTTGTGCATACGTAGTTAATAATGCTAAATAAAGTAGATATTTAGAAACAATGTATTATGCAAGTTGAATGTAATTAATATTTCTGTTTTATAAATATGGAATATTCAAGTTTAGAAGATGAATTTTTGTAATATTAGATTCTCTATTGATATATCTTTACTGGTACACACAAATTCACACAAGCACACATACTTTACAAGATTGGAAATAATATAATGCAAATATCAATAAATATATGTGTCTATAAATTAACACAAACATACACTTTATATGATTAGAAATGATATAATACATATATCAATAATTGTCCACACATGTCTAGAAATATTCACACACCTGTGTATATAGATGTAATATCCTGAATTGTATGTAGGACTTTTTAAGACTTGGTGGGAAATGTTAACATTCATTTTACATGGTAGACTGCAGGTGTAATTTCAGAAACTTATTGATGCATTCTTTCTCACCACTGTATTTTTCATTAAAAGGTAACAATGATTGCTTTGACATTCTATTTATTATTTATTTATTTATTTATTTATTTATTATTTTTGGAGCACTAGAGATTGAACCCAGGGACAGTTTACCTCTGAGTCACAGTCCCAGTCCTATTTTATTTTTTATTCTGCAAGAGGATCTCACTAAGTTGCTGAGGGTCTAAGTTCCTCAGGCTGTCCTTGAACCTGTGATTCTCCCATCAGTTACCCAAGTACTGAGATTACAGGTGTGCACCACCACACCTGGCACCTTAATATTTTAAAAGCCAGTAAAGTAAAATTTAAAATACTGCATGGTAAAAAGGAGAGATTTGTAAACTTAGCACATATTTAATCTCTTTTCTGTGTGCTCAGAAAGAAAAATAAAAGTCAAAATATTAGCATACACCACTAAAAATAAAAGAATAACTCTGAGATTGTTTTAAAGAGAAAGGATGAGAATTTTTCAAATTTCTGAATGAAGGAGATAAAATTTGCCAGAATACAAGAAGCATGAAAGATTCCTGAACACTCTTTTATCTGATGGAATAAAACATAATGCACTAATAAATGCACAGGTGAGCTCAACAGAATGAAATTAATTCACCATATGAAAAAGTAAAACATTTGAAGTCAAACCAAGTAAAACTAAACAAGTTAACCCATGATGCAATTGCCATGGTTGTGTGGTGGTGGAAAAATTAGACATATTGGTCCCGTGTATTGAGATATCTAATTTGAATCCTCATATGGACACCTAAATGAGGTCTTCGGTTTGAATGATAATACAGATGAAACAGGCCTTTGCATAAAACCAGTTATTTGGAAGTTTTGAGTTTTCCATTAAGGGAGGAAGGAGATGGAGAAAGAGAATGTGGAGAAAAGGAGAAAGAGGAGGAGGTGGAAGAGTAGTAAAAGGAGGAGGTGGCGGAGGAGGAGGAGGGGCTCATCTTAAAGTACAATACCTAATTGAGAAAAAAGACAAAACCAATTTTTAAAATTTTATAATACATATATCTGTAATTACTTACACATGTGTACAAACATTCACACATTTTCTGGATATAATCTGCCTTATTGTGGGAGAGTGACATTACTAAGATGATCTGCAGGTGATATCAACCTTGATAGCAAAGTGAAATAATTCATATGTAAAAAAAAATATACACTGTCTACTAGTATCCAAGGGGTTATCAAGCAGGAAAGCTTGTCACTTGGCTTACTGGTTCACGTGATATCAGCCTCAAATTAATGATTGCAGTGACAGTCAATAACACTGAAATGTGTCACAGTGATCATAAAACGAGACTATAAGAGGAAGAAGCAGGCTCAAAGGTCAGTTTATTATTCCTTACTTCTAAAATGGAACATATTCCAAGATACCCAGCACCAGTATTCATGTGAGTTCAGCCAGAGCACTTCCAGTGACAGGAGCGACCACTTTGAGAGACAGTCTGGTTCCTTCCTGGAGCTCTAATTGCTATGGGGCACACCACTTTGTATTGAACTGAAATCTGCCTCTGAAGAATTGCCATCCACGAAAATTGCTTTTGTCATCTACAGCAACACAGGAGACACTAGTGTCTATTTCCCATCATGTTACATCAACTATCTGAAGGGACTTCTGTAATCCTTAAGTCTTGCCTTATACCATAGATGCATCTCAACCTTTCTTAGTGTTTCCTCATATCATACAGCTTCAAGACCTTTCAGTCTCAAGTCCAATCTTATTTTTATATATTACATATAAATGCCATTATAAACACTTATAAATATTATTATTTAAATTATGGCAAGAAAATCTAAATGATATATTTCACATTTAATTGGGCCACAATTGAGTATGTAGTTATAATAACTATTTGGATTTAATCATTATTTTCTACCAATCCTGCTTTTTATTAGATTGGATTTGTTTTCCTATAAACATATTGCATTTACAAATTCATGAAGAGATTAGCCATTTAGTTTTTTAATGTTATTTCCTATTAAAAGATTTTAGGCATTCCACAGTATTTAACTTTGCAGTTGTTTCTTTGAGTATAACTAAAGAACTTCACATTTATAACTATTAATCTCAAACAGCAGATTTGGAACATATATCTGCCTTAGTAAAATATGAACAGAGATTCATTTTTATTCAGTTTGCTAAGTTATGTAATAGCTTTCTTGCCCTCTGACAGTTGTATATTATTCATTATTTAAGTAAATTCCCCCTTAATACATGCTCCGGAATTCATATTTACCTGTGGGATCTAGGACAATGATCCTTGATCTTTAAATTCTGTGTCTCCTCTCAGTGTTTGTATCATGGTTGTTATATATTGATGTTTTCCTAGATTCATAGCTATCCCATTTGTACAATTGATATAACACTTTAATTTTTAATGCACGAGACCGGGGAAAAGTTCAGTAGCATACATATAGTGACAGTGCGTAGGATCAACATTTATTGAGAATTATCTTATTTTCCTAATTGTATCATTATTATAAAGTTTCTTTCTTGCGCACATCTATCAATAATGAAATATTTTTAAAGAACCCAGGGAAGGAAAGAGGATGTTTAACATGTTCTTCATACATAATTACATCTAAAATTGATATTTGTAATGCATTTTGAAAAGGTGGAAACTCTTGGTGTAACTATACTTAATTTCCTCATGCAAATTCCAAATATTGATTTCATTTTTCTTAAATTTCTAGAAATCATCTGTTTGATATTATCTGGAATGTTGACAAAACTGTATGATTGTAGATCTAATCATTTGCTTATACGGAAGACAAAAAAATCACAAATAATAAATAGAAATTACTCTAGTAGGGTTGGTATTCACAACCGATCTTTAATTTCAAAACTATTGGTGAAGTTCTGGCCAGCGGTGGCTGTGTTAGGGCATTCAAGTTCATCTTTGTTTTCTTTGTGCCATTTTGGTTGGAGGTCTTTACACAACATAGGACATTTCTACTTTTTTCTCCCTTCATGTGGATAAACATGTGTCATGCCACTTATCTCAAAGAAGTCATTCATGGAACATTTTATGACACTACAACACCCCAGATGTTTACCTGCTTGGAAGTTAAGTGTAATCAACCTTTGCTGTTAGATACCATGCCTTGCTGAACAGACAAGAAAAAAAAAAGTAAATTTCTTCTAGCACATAATCTTATAGAAGTGCTTGTTGGCATTAAGTTAAATAGATGTTTATCGGTACCCCATAGAGTCTATGAATGAGTCGGGGCTGGGCTTGTAATGTAGTTTCAGCTATGGGACCTTCATTCAGAATTTAGTTCTTGGCTTATAGAACAAATGATGGGTCAATTTGATGTTTTTTAGAGATTCTAAACTACCTTGGAAAAGGTTCTTACTGTTTTCAGTTATGACAAAGACCCAGAATGTTCTCTCTTTTCTGCTAAAATGTGAAGCAGTCCTCTCATTTTTACATGTATACATATATTATGCTATTTTTTGCATAATTCTATGCATTTCTTTCATGTAGAATATTTTAATCTTTGAAATAGCCATTAAACCCTAAGGTTTAAAAATCAAGATGTGGAGGAAGAGCCATTTTTTCTCTCTAGAGCCTCAGATTTTCTTTATTATGTTTGATTGCACATCACATCATATGAAAAAATTAATTCAAAATACATTAGAGACATAACTACATGAGTTACATTGTAAAATTCTTGGAAAAACACAGATGTAAATTTTTGTGGCCATGTGTTTGGCAATGGACTCTTAAATATGACACCAAAACATAAATTATAAATATATAAAAAATTTTTGTGCCTCAAAAATGATCATTAAGAAAAGTAAAAAGATAGCACAAAAGAGAAGAAACTATATGTGATAAAGGAATTATATACAGAATGTATAGTGATAAAAAGATAAACCAAGTAAAAAAATTGGCAAAGGTTTTGAATAGATATTTCTCCAAAGAGTATGCAGAAATGAAGCCAGGTGCCATGGCACATGCCTGTAATCCCAGGACTTGGGAGGCTGAGACAGGATGATCACAGGCTGGAGGCCAGCCTCAGCAAATTAGAGGCTAACCTTAGCAACTAAGTGAGACCCTCAGTAATTTAGCAAGACCTTATTCCAAAATAAAAATAAAAACATTTGGGGTGTAGCTTGGAGGTAGAATGTTCCTGTGTTCAATCCCCAGTACCAAAAAATTAAAAAATAAAAAAGAATATATGAATATATAAAGAATACATAGAAATGGCTGTGAAGCACATGTAAAGATGCTCAACATTGTTGGTTATTTGTGAAGATCGAATTAAAATTACAATGAGGTATTACTTCATACCTACTAAAATGTCTATAATCATAAGAGCAGAAATAATGAAAGCTATGCAGAGAAACTGGAACCTTCAAACATGTATAGTGGGAATGAAAAATAGTGCTCACCACTCTACATATAATTTGGAAACTTCCTAGTAAGATACACTTAAATGTCAATATGATCCAATGATTCTAAATTCTAAGTATTTACCCTAAAAACTATAACTTATCTCTGCAGAAATATTTGTACATAAATCTCTAGAGCAGTATTTATTCAAAATAGCCCAAAAATGGAAGCAATTCAAAGGCCCATCCGCTTGTGCATGGAAAAATGCAAATATTTTACTAAAGAGTACATAGTATATGATTTCCTTTATAGAAAAGTTCCCCAGAAGGCAAACATCTAGTGATAGAAAATGGATTGAAAATAGTGATTGTACAGGACTGAGCTTATAAACAGAGACTGACTATGAATTGTCATTTAGGGAACTTACTGAAATGATGGCACAATTCCAAAAGTAGATTGTGGTGATAGTGTCATAACTGTACATTTTAAAAATGTAGAACTGTGTATTTAAAGCAGATTTATTATATGCTATGTAAATCATACCTCAATAAAGTTGTTTCAGATATTCACATAGTCAACATACTGAGAGCTTTCCCAAATTAACAAGAAAAAATTAATGTTCTCCTAGAATATGACAATTAGAGGAGAGATATTTAACTAATATGCATATGAATACATATTAAATCTCAATTGTTAAACAAATTAAGACTGATATAATTTATTCTACTTTATTTTATATTTGTTGTTTTATCAATAAACATAGAATCAAAATATTTATAAGACTGTAGAGGAAAACTGCAGTACAGATATTGGCAAACTTTAGGTCAATTGTTTTCTCTCATATGTGAAAGCTAGAGAGAAAGTAGGAAACAAAACCGATTTTAGGTAATTGAAGAGGGAGAGCAGTAGAATAGTAGAAAGGGATGAGTGAGGGAGGTGGGGAAGAGGAAAGAGAACTGATGAAGGAAACAGTTCAAATTATGGAATGCCCATGTATGAAGGTATCACTAAGAATGTCACTATTCTGTATGAAGGTGGGTGAGTAGCGGGGTAGGACCTGAAGGGAAGCCCACCAAGACTTGTGTGAATGTTTGTTTGTGTGACTTTGAACCTCACTATCATGTATAATTACAGTGCACCAAGAAAAGTACACAAAAAATAAAATAAACAACAATTTACCTGATATTAACATAATACTCTCTGTCACAGTACTGTGAAAGTGGCCAGAGACAGTATATAAACAAGTAGGTGTTGTGTTGCTAAAGAACATCCTTTACAAAAAATGGGAGCAAGCCAGGTATGGTTAATATGGTGTCACTCTCATACCCTTATTCTTGCCGAAGAAACTATAGGGGTTTTATATTGGTATATCCTTCTTTGGAGACTAGTTAGTCAAATATCAAAAATTTCACTTGTATCTTTTTCATACTTAAATTTCAACTTTAGTTTTTGTCCTAAGAAAAAAATCAGACAAATCCTATATTATATATGCAAATATATATTATGCATATATATAGCCATTTTTATACACCAAATTTAGAAATGATAATATAAAATTTGGTATCACCATATGATGAAACTCTATTCAGTCAAATATATATTTATAAGAATAGATATTAATTTGCATGGAAATATATTCAACATATATTAAAAGAAAAAGAACACAGTTACATAGTACAAACTTTTGTGAAATAACACATGTACATATTTGTGTGTGATCTATATACCTGTAGTTTCATAGGGGCAAGTCTAAAATACATGCTTCTGATTTTTAACAATATTATCTGTAGGTATAATTTCTGATAATTAAATGTTCAAAGATTTTATTTCTTTATTATTTATAATTTTATAATGAATAAATAGAGTAATACTTGAAGTGAAGTGGGAAAATAAAAATCAGTATTGGCACATTTTCTTTAATAATTAAAAACATAAAAATCTGTTCTTAATTTGATTTGCAGTTTCTAGTTAATTAAACTTTTATGAACACTCACTATATCACAAGAAGTACAAGAAGGTACTTATCAACTACATAAAAATGAAGTACATAACATATTACTTCAAAAATCAGTTAATTAAATATTCAAATTCATGTCTGAAGTTGAAATATGACTGATTAGAAGCAATCAATTTTTAAAGCCATTTGAACAGCACTACTGGTTGATTCTTTGTAAAAATTGACCTGGATCACTAAGTTATACACTTTTAATTATAGCAACAAACATGTTTCTGCTACATTATTTTGTACAATCATTTATTAATTTCTTCCACTATCTTTCAAATGTCATTTCAACTGCTACATAAGCAGAAAGTCTAAATCATTTTAATTGCTAAATTTCCTTCTCAGGACTGCTTAAAAATAAAAAGGCAATTTAAGCAATTAATCTGTCAGTGAGAAAACAACATAGATAAAAGCCTGATTAGCTAGAAGCCACCTTATCAGAGACTTCACTTAACTGTAATTTTGCCTACAAATTATCTTCAGGAAGGAAAAAAAAGGGCAAATTTTTTTATTTAGAAACAAAGCAAAGAAAATCTTCAAAAGAAAGCTTTGGAAATAATTGGCTTTTTTCTCTCTTTTTAAAAAAGCTTATCATTAAAATCCTTCTTTATTTTCTTTTTTCAAGACACTGAAGGAGACTTGACCTCTCCTTTCACTACTACTAGTAAAAGTAGAGATGACTCCATTTCCTGTCTTTTTTCTATTAGTACTTTTATTGTTTTTAAAAATATATAACAATATTTACCACCTTAAACTTTCACAGTACTGTTAACTATACTTTCTGGCTTTGATGCTTTGAATGACTGAACTTCTGAATTCTACTAGTCTAGTACAACATCATTTCTTTCATTATGTTCTCCTCCACTCAATTCCTTTAACTGTATAAACACGACTTCATCTCTTGTCTTAAAAATATTCATTTCTCAAACAATTCCATTAATGTTTCCCCATTTTATTACCCTGTATTATTCTCATCCTTTAACTTAAATCTGTCTTCTCTCAAACATTCTAAAATATTTCTCAGGTCCTGCCTTAGTTTATTTTCTTTTACTATAACAAATACCTGACAATAGATATTTTAAGCAATAGAATTTTATTTGGCTTGTCATTCTGGAGGCTGGGAAGTCCAAAAGTACCCTGATGGTATCTGCTCCACATATGGTGAGAGTCTTCTTGCTGCCAAGGGTGTCATATAGCAAGACAGAACAGACATGATAATAGGTCTTCCTTTACTTATAAAGTCAGTAATTCCATTATGGAGCCCATTTTCATGACATCATCTAATCCTAGTTATCTCCCAAAGGCTTAACCACCAAATAACAGCATATAAATGTTGGGATTATGTTTTCAACATAATCATGCTGACATATTCAAACTATGGAAAGTCCTAAATTACTTTCAATAGCTGCATTTAATGCAACAAGTATGGGCTCAATAATCAGAAAAACTTGGCTGCCCCAATGACATTTGTATATGCTCAGGTAAGCTGCTTCACCTCTCTCATTCTTAGTTTTATCATCATTAGGATAAGAATTGTTATAGCTCTTATAGCTAGTTTGTGAAGAAGTTTTGGAAAATTAAACAGAAAAAAATAAATGTGAAGTGTCTGCTCAACAATTGACATTTTTAGAGCAGGTATGGGATAAACGGTAAATATCATTTTAAATGTATTTAATTTATTAGCATCTATGGGTGACTTTAGCACCTACTAAACACCTCACTTAATTTTTTGAAACATGTTTACAAAGAGGTATAAATGACCAATAAGAACATGAAAATGCATTCAGCATCATTAATACCAGATAAGTGCAAATCAAAACCATAATGAGATAATATCATATATCCATTAGGATAGTTATACTCAAAAAGATTATAACAAATGTTGGTGAGGATGCAAAAATTAGAATTTTCATATATTGCTGGTGAGAATATAAAATGTAGCATCCACTTTGGAAAATAGCATGGTAGTTCCTTAAAAGGTTTAATATTGATTATCATAAACATAAAATTTTATCAAAGCCACTTAAGAGATTATTTTTCTGCTCTACTTTATTTCTCATCATTCATCTCTTCCTGGTCCTTTTAAATCCTGGAGTGGCCATAAAAAAGATGGTATCAGATAGATCAGATGAAATTATCAGTTCATTACCCTCCTTGTACCTGTAGTAAGTCCTAGTAGTTGTGGTGATGTGTGTGTGCTGGGGGGGGGGATTCATGTACAAATTTATATCACATTCACAGTTTTGATTATTTCATAGGATGAAATACTTGAAAACTGAGACTGTTTTATTAAAATTAAATTATTGTGGGAATTTTGTTATCAAAGAATGATCAAATAAATCTTCCAGGAGTAGGAGAAAAATTTCTTCCAATGGACATATTATAAAGTCTCAGTAGGATACAAAAACAAAATTTTCCTCAAGATTAAAAAAAAGCACATAAAAGATAGCTACAGAAAAGTTGTAGTCCATCATAAGTTATGAAGCACAGAAAAATGTGTCACTTCAATTTTTGAAATCAAATTTTAATTTAATGTGGGATATGTACATATTTGATGTGTTTATGCTGTGGTGTGCTGTCTTTGAAAGCTAGTGTACCTATGGAGATCTTAAAAAGCCTTATGCCCACAAATGTAAGCTTGCCTGAGAACACTCAGAAAAATTTTAGAAACCAAGATTCAAAGAAAATATTCAGTTGTAAAAGTTAGGGGATCTGGCTACTTGTGCTGCCTTTCATCGATGCTGTAAACTAAACATTTGCATTGTTCCTAATACAATGTCCTGTATAGAATTCTAATTACTTTAATTGAATCCCTGTTATCCTCACCTCTGATCTGGGTAAAATTCTAGTTTCATAAAGATTGACCTCCCTTTTGCTTATTTTTCCCCTACTGAAGTTGAGTGTTGTTCCCAAAACCCTGCCCTAGGCCGAACAACTTACTGAACATCCACATATGAATTCTGCTTTTTTTTTAAATTCAGAGAAACATGGCAAACATTCAATAAGTAGTCAATGAAAAATAATATGTTATTAAATTCAGTCAGTATTGACTTATTTGATCTATTATTTATACTGTTCCTGGAAACCAATGACATGTTTTCAACTGCTACCTATTATATGCTGTGTACTCTGTGGATATGATGACTTTCTTCCTGCCAGTGCAGATTTTCCCCAAGGAAAAAGCTGTAGATGGGTCAGCCACTTGCCGTTTGCCCCACACCACTAAATAGATTAGGTTCCAGACCCCTTCTATCAGTGCTGAAATGGGTCATGCCTCGATGTGTCTCAAGATATGTCATGTTCCCTGGAACTACTCTCCTGAAGACATTTTTAAATTATCTTTTCAGAGTCAACATAAGATAGCAGATGGATTATCTGCTTGAAGGCAGCTGAGGTCATATATCATTAGGCATCAGGGAAATTCTATATGTAACCAAACATCTGCATTTGCAAAATAGAGCTGAAAGCTTTCCAAAAAATTCTCAAGCCCTAATTTCTTGCCAATTTAACATCTGAAAAATGTAGAAAAGGTAATCATGGAAACAGAGTCAGTGAATTTTTGACTTAAAGGGTCCACTGAAGTCATGCTTTCCAACTCAATAATTTCACAGATGGAAAATGGAGACAAGAGAAGTTAAATATTTCACCTAAGTTTGCATAACTAGTTACTGACAAAAGTGGCATTGAAATGCGAGCCTTTCACCAGTGCTTTATTACCATGCTGCCACCCTCAGCCTACTCAATTTATTAAACCCTGCGTATATATTGCAGACATTAAGACTGCACTCTAAATATAATACCAGAGTCCCCAATCACTTTTAACGAAGTTCCTGTAATCGTATTGGAAAAATGACAGTCAAAATTATCTTATATATGCCCTGAGAATGCTTTCTCCTGAAGGAAATACTCCATATCAGATTAGGATAACAAGATCTTTTTAAAACGAATGGTTCCATTTGCTGAATTAAATATTTAGAGCTTCCCAGAAATGTGTTGGCATGAGTTCACATGTTTGAATATTTCCTTTCCAGTTTATAAGAAATAGCCTAAGAAATGAGGAAATGTGAAATGGAATTTGAGTTGTATGGTCCCTGGAAGTTAGGTTAAATCACTTTCTAAATGCCAGAAACTATGAAGAATGTCTGATAGACACAGGTTAGATGAGAATCTGGTCAGATTGATAAATCATTTTCCTCTAACAGCATGACTTAACGGGAAGGTGATGGTAATGATGGACCACTGGGGATGAGGTAAAATGGAGAAGCGACTGGCAGGTGGACTGGTAAATTTGATTAACATTCTTTTCATCCAGTGTTTTTAACATGGCTGTTCTAGTGTGAAGGGATTATTGATTGAAAGGTGCTATTGATAATTATTGGATTCTCACCAAGATTCTAGAAATTTGGCAATGTTCTCAACAAACTTGAATAAGAAAGAGTTGCCCTATCTCCTGCATCCTTCGTAATTTGAATACTTCATTGATTACTCATGTAGGTGAAAACTAGTTTATTAATAACTGAGGCCAGAACCTTAACTCCATTTTTATATAAATAAGTATTTTTGAATGGTTTTAATCCTCAGTGAATTTAGAGTAATGAATTTTTTGTATGTATAGATCAAAAATTTCTAGGGATGGAATGAGTCATTCTTCATTTTGGAATATGGTTTCTTGTGACATTTCAAATGGGTTTCCCAAATAATGGGTTTCAGTATATACTTGAAGCCATTGCATTGAGTAAGATTTTCTACATTTAAGTGTATACATCTGGCTCCCTCTAATATGTCCGTGGCAATAGTTGTCTCCAAGTTCTTATGAGTATAAATTATCTTACTTTTATCTCACTTTTATATCATACTTAGGACATTGCATTGTTTTTGTTAAATGTAGTCACAATTCTGAATTTTATTTCAGGATAGTTAAGGAGAATCATAAAATATCTGCTTATAAATGGGGCAATGGGTCTGACTATGTTGCAAACCACTATTTTGGTCACTGTTCCTAAAAATTTGAAAGCAACTGTGTGTTAGCAAAGCTCTTAAGAGTCCACAAGAGGCTAAGGAGCAGAAGGACCATTCAGTGATGTCTATAGCAGATACAGCTCTAGAGCTAATGGCTCAAATGTGTACAAAGTCCGTGCAGTGAGTAGAGAGGTGTGACCTGAGCCAGGAGAAAACATTGGAAATGCTGCTTATAACATGGAGGAATCTCTTCTTATCTCTAGTTAGCTATTGCTCTAAAATATAATAGTTCATTATAGTGAACACATTGATGCTGTTTTAAGGAATTAATGCCCAGCCCTGTGGATACCCTATAACCATTGTCCCCTTCAAGGATTGCTTCCATTGCAAACTGCTGCCTTCCCTAATGTGATCTCATCCTAGGCATCACATAACCAATGCCAGACTGGAGGGGACCAGGTAAACATGAACTGTAGGGTGGGCCATTTGAACTCTAGGGTGCCTACTGGGATCAGCCCATGCTGTCATTGGAATTGCCTCCCTCTGCCCAACCTGCCTGCATCCACCCTCCATCCACAGTTACTGATCCTAAGAGTAAGCTCTAAATTACATTCTGTCCACTAACGTCCATCTCAAAGTCAGCTTCCCTGAGAAACAAACGACAACATCCAATCTTACTATTTTGTGATAATTTTCAAGAGAAACTAGCAATGTGAATTTTTATGTGAGCTCTTCTTATTTTTAACTGTTGCCAGCTAATTTAAATATTTTTCCCATCAACACACTTGTAGGCTACATTTAGATTACAGTTAGAGAGACCATAATTCAGAATTTTCCCAAGACATTTGTCCCTGAATAAGCATTAATAGAATCTCTTTCACAGTTGAATGTGTCCCAGTTTAGACAATAAATGAATTTTATGATCACCCTTCTCTTCGACCATCAGTTTGCCACCTCTACTTGAGAAAAAGGCTTCCTGAGGCAGCAGATTTCTGCCAGGCTCAATTAGGCCAAATTTGTTAAATCACAGAACAGGCCACAGATTGCCACAAGGCATCTAGAGCATATTTGTTCTTATACCGTGGTTGGCAGTCTGGTGAAGTTAGAAGGCATAGGAAAAACCATTCAGTGTCAGAAATGGCAGCTGACCAAACCAAGTCTGTCACAATGTTTTGCCAAAACCACTTTCTCAACAGAAGAAAAATACTTGTCTTCCTGCTGGGTTATTTTCATGTTCTTGGCCTCTTTGTAAGTCTATTCAAGTCTATTTAGTCAACTGTAAATCCTTTCACTAAACTGGTAAAAAACCCTTTCATTTTGACATCTTAGACAATCTGTTTAATTGTCTTTAAGTATCCAGGAAAAAAATATACAAAAATGAATATATCGTATACTTCAACATAAATATAAGTGCAAAATGCAAAAATCAAGAAAAATATGTCAAGGACTAAAATGTAAATATTACAAACACTTTCATAAAACTGTAAAAAAATAAGTTACTAAGTGATTAGTCAATTAATTAGTTAATTAACAGAAAGTAAAACATCAACTAATTAATTCTTGAATCAGAGAACAAGTAAAACTGCTGTGATATAATGCCTAGAAATTAAGAGTGCTGAGAATAGTCCATAGTTTAAAGTGTGGGGTGAAGCCAAAGTAGAAGCCAAAGCAAAATCTGTAACATTAGATACATTCCTTTAACTTTTTAAAAATAAAAATAAATGAAAGATCTTAGAAAAAAAGAAAAAGAGGAAGAAAATAATAAGGCATTAATTTAAAAATATATGATTTATTTGTAAGTCCAGGAGTTTCTTCTCAGGATAAGTCAAATTGCTTATGCCATACCCTGTTTTTTTGTGTGGTATGTGTGTGTGTGTGTGTGTGTGTGTGTGTGTGTGTGTGTGTGTGTGTATACATATCCTCATTGGGATCCAAACTTAATCTAATTTTATCAAATTGTCTTAAAGGATGTAACTAACCATATATGCTAATTATTCTGTCAGAGGCAACTGGGGTACTTGTAAAGATTTAAAAAAAAACAAAACATAAGAGTAACCCTGATAAAAAAATTATAAGAAACAGAATATCAGAGGAAGTTCAATGTAACTACTTGACACAAATTAGATATGTGCCACTTCATAAACCTAGGAGGATGTATGAGAACCGTAGCTTTTGTAATAGACCTGAAAATCCTGTACACTTCGTAGCTGCTTGCTGGCTATCTACATGTACGCATGTAGGGTAATTTTTGGTAAATTTGCTAAATTCTATTTTAACTAATAATGTACTAATAAAGTTTATATGTTTTGGATCCTTTGGAGCTGGGTGCTGTGGCACATACCTGTAATCCCAGCTAAATCAGAGGCTGAAACAGGAGGATTGCAAGTTTGAAGCCAGCCTTGGCAATTTAGTGAGAACCTATCTCAAAATAAAAAACAATAATGGGGCAAAGGGTATAGCCCAGTACTAGAATGCCTCTGGGGTTCAATCACCAATACCAAACATACACACACACACACACACAAGAGGAAGGAAGGAAGGAAGGAAAATAAATTACTTGGAATTTTTTTTATCAGTTTAGGTTTCTCTCTTATAGTCAATTTCGAAACTATTTCAAAATAATTTTATTAGAGAATCATAAATATCTATCTTGATTTTCAATAATAGCACTATCAGTGACATCCCCATCCAACCCCTCTCTAATTGGGGAAAATAGCAATGAAGACCAAAAGAAACAAGCCAACTGACACATACGGAATTAGCTAATTTAGGAATTATTACCTGACTAGCTAAATTACTAAATCAGTAAGTACCTACTAGGTGTTTGCATTACTAGGAAAGTAATTAACATAGTTCACAAGACTATGTCAAAAAAAACAGAATTTTCTTTACAGATGTTAAGATATGAATTTTTTTCAAAAATTGACATCTAGACTTGATGAAGATATTTAGTAATGACTACACATACTGAACAACAAATGCTTCCAGGCCCCATGCAGAGCTCTAAGTATATTGTCTTTCTTAATTTTCAAAACAACTTTATTTGATTAGTACTAGCTCAATCACAGAGCAAAAGATTTAGTACATTCATCTGTCTAGAGTCACATAATAATTTATGTGACTTAGAAATAATAATGAGGTAAGAATGGAGTAGGAGACACAGATTATGTATTTTTATTTTATACTCTTTTTGTAACCATTGGGTATTTTAAGTCCAAGTTTATGAATTATATATATGCATATATGTACAACATAAGTAGGAGCTACATAGACCAACAGGAAAATCTTATGATCTAGCATGAAATGAAAGAGCAAAACAATATAAATCATTATGCTATTTATGTAAAGAAAATATCTTAAGAATATTTATTAAAATGTAAACAAGCTTTAATATATTAAAAGAATATATTACCTTATTTAATAATGTCATTTACATAAAATTATATAACTGAATCATGTTCATTAAGTGGTAAAATTTTATAGTTTGTTTCTGTTTTAATAGTATTTTATATATTTTTCCATAGAAGTAGTACCATTAATACAGTGAAAATATTTACATAAAAATATATAATATCTACAACTAATGGTTTCATATAAACTATAAAATTTATCAAGGTTTCTCTTTTAAATGTAGTTATTTTAAGTGCACATATTGATTTGGTAACTGCAACTACAATCTGGAGTTCATTGAAATTATAACTTAAGTAACTATGTCAGTTCTTATACTTTCTTAATATTGAAAGATAATTGGCCGAAATCCTATTCTATTTATTGTTGGAGATCTTGTACCCTATCAAATGCCTACTAGGAACTTTAAGGGACTTTTATTTTACCTGGACACTTCTGATGTGGATTTTTGGTTTCTCTTACCTTCTAGAACATTCTTAGATCTTGCTTCCTAAAGTCATATCTTTACTTGCAACTCAAATGTGATAGAAAAATGTTCCTATTTTCTTTAGTTCCCCTAGGTATCATTTACATAATAAAACTGGTTAAAAAAGAGGAATAGTGACTAATGTACTTCATTATAGCCCAGAACACAATACAAAACTAAATTTAGACATATTGGACCTTACTTTTCTTAAAAATAATTCGGCTATCTTTCTTCCCTGTTTGAGAATGTTCAGTTTTTACTCTTACTCAGGCTTCCAGTTATGTGACTGAGCTCCTTCTGCCTCCTTGAAGCTCCTTCTACCTCCTTGAAACTCCTTTCTTCTAAAACCTAAATTCTTTTTTTCCCCAGAGATCATTATTTGAATTGTATGAACTCTAAATGAACAGTCTTTCCACAATCAGAATGTTTTGTCAACTGATTTCTGCCCTAACACCCCACTACAGAGGGAATTATGAAGACAACTTTTTTGGGGGGGTACTGGGGATTGAACCCAGGTGTATTTTACCCCAAAGCCACACCCCCAGCCTTTTTTATTTTTATTTTTGAAACTCACTAAATTGCTGAGGCTGGCCTTGAACCTGTGATCCTCCTGTCTCAGTCTCCTAAATACTGGGATTACAGGTGTGTACCACTGCATCTGGCTATGAACCCAACTCTTACAGTTTTTCTTCCCTCATTTACATTAAAACAGCATAGCAAATAAGTAGCTATTACTAACAACTTAATCACATTCTAATTGATGTTACATAGTCATTCCAAATTCTCAGTGCTTTGAGTTTAAAGTTACCTATTTATTTATTTATTTATTTATTTATTTATTTATTTATTTTTTGCGGTACCGGGGATTAAGCGCAGGGGCGTTCTACCTCCGCGCTACGCCCCCGGCACTATTTTTTATACTTTATTTTGAAACCGGGTCTCACGAAGTTGTGGAGGGCCTCACTAAGTAGAGAGAGAGAGACAGGGAGAGAGAGAGATAGAGATAGAGAGAGCGAGCGCTGAGGCTGGCCGCGAACCCGTATCCTCCGGTCTCCGCCTCTCAAAGTACTGGGATTACAAGCGTGCACCACCACGCCCGGCTCCTATTTATTTTTTCAGTAACTCACACTCCACATTTGGGAAGAACAGATCCTACCAGGCTGGTTCCCATTTGCCAAGACATGATCTCTAGAAATGGTCTAGTTTATAGAAGGATTAAATGAGACACTGAACTATAGACTTTCAGAAAATATTTTCAGTTTAACATTTGTATGTTTTTACATGCATTTATTATTATTATTGTTGTTATTATTATTTTTTGTGTGTGTGGTACTGGGGATAAAACACAGAGGCTTTCTACCAGTGAGCTATACCTACAGCCCTTTTTATTTATTTCTTGTTTTGTTTCTGTTTTGTTTTGAAATGGGGTCTTGCTAAGTTGCTGAGAGTCTCACACTGGCCTACAAGGATCCATAAATGCTTACATGCATCTATTAAGTAAGGTAAAAAGAAAAAATAACTTACCTAACTAGCATTTTATTTCATTTCCTAATTTTATGATTTAAAGTATAAATATTCAAGCTTATAGAACAGCAGTGCTAATTATATTTTGAGAAGAACCCATCACCTTATTTCCTCCTTTGCTTTTAATAAAACAACCTTTTAATTTTCAATCACATCTGTATAAGACAGTTTTATTTGAAGAAGTAACAATATTTAAAAAGTAATTATTTTTCCATACCAAGTCTCATGAATATAAGATCTAATTGACAGCTCTAAGTTAGGATCTTTCCAGGGAGGAATAAGATGCTGGTGTCATTTCACTAAATGCTGTCTCAGGGAACTCTTAGAGAAGACTTACAATTGTTTAAACAAAACCAAGTAGAAGATCCCAGAGAAAATAAAGATAATTATTTAATATTGTTTTAAAAAGACTATTTATGGAACTTTTATTGAATTGAATTTGGACTTTAAAAATGACAACAGAAAATTGTATGCGTCCAATATGTTCTTTTGGTTCAACTATTAACATGTTTTAAAAAAGTGAAAAGTGAATTTAAAAAGCAAAGCTAAAGTATTAAAAATTGCATTGAAATGGTAAAAGATAGAAGGACAGAAAAAGGAAAACAAAGAAAATATAATATTTTATAGTATTTTCTCTCCTCCTTAACTTATTTATATAACTAAAGAAGTATATTCTTCCCTGAAATATTTTATTTTAGATACTGAAATTTGATCTCATTCTTTTTTAAACAGAATTTCCATTTGTCTTTCAAAACTCTATTGCTTACATAGGTGATGAATTTTAATTCCAATCTCTTACACATAATTTTCTTGCCCTACATGTTTTCAACTTTTGTCTCTAAGAAAACTCACTCCAAGAGAATTTACTTCCACCTTATAATAAAGATTCTGCCTGCACATTTTATGTTTGCTGACAGACTTCAATTCCACCCCTCTCTCCCTTCTGCTCTGCAGTTGGTCACATGCTGATGAGAAAGCATAGGTACTCACTCATTCTTTTGGGTGCTACATGTTTGAACCAGTCATTCTCTAGCCCAGGTGTGGGAACTCCCAGCCCGTTACCCCATAATTACCATAAAAACCAAGCCTTTAACTTTCCATGTGTTCTCAAGCTATTTCTGGCTGTTTGCTGTGTGCCCTGCTCTTTTGAGAAACTCTTGTTATGTGAGTAACAAACTATTTCATAAGCTCTTGTGTGTGTAGTATCATTAGTCTTGACACTCAAAATTTTTAGTGACAGGTCTATCCTGTTTCTGTGTGGTGATCACGGCACAACTCCACTATTTAGATACATCCTCACTTCTCTTGCAGGGGTGAAACAAGTAAAGGGTCCTCTTATCTAATGAGTTTTCCAGGTGTGCAGCCAAGTTAAATGAGGATCTCATTTTATAGTCAGGAATGTACGCTCTATACAGCTGCCTCTATTATGTATTATGTATTCTTATCCACTGGGCATAAAAAGTCAAGGCTCCCCAGCATGGTGGCTATAGTCTTTAGTCTTTAGGGAATAATGTAAGTTGATTATCATTTTTCAATGGAGCATTTTAATAGAGAAAATTTCTCATTTTCTAATTCAATGTGTATTCTTTTAGGAACAATATTAGTTGTTATTTTTGTCCCACAAATAATTGAAGGGTTTAAACAGATCTACTAGTTACAGAAATACATTTTATTTCCTAGTTCCAAATCATCCATTTTTCTATTTTCATTTTAACTATTTTTTCCATTTTCCCAGGAATAGGGTTAGTTATGACTTACTGGAGGTTATATAATAACTCAAATGATCTTACAAAACTAATCTTAGTAATACAATGTCAAAAATACTATGTCACTCATTTGGTCACTATTAAATGTATTCTATTATTAATTCTCTGAGAAATTACATAAAATAGGTAAAATTCCCTTAAAAATTAAAAATCCATGTAGTTCTCCTAGTTTTATATTAAAGACATCATATTAACAAGGTCACACCAAAACCCAAAATAAAGCTCCTTTTCTTCTTACATCCATTTCAGACCCCAAACACAAGTGTAAGCACATAAAAACATATTCAAGAGAACACAAGAGGTTAGGATTATGACAAGGCAACATGTCATGTGGATAAAGCAATTCTATAAAACTATGAACCCGATGCTCATCCCCTAGGGTAACATTATGCCAGCATGTCATGCTATTACTCTGACAGGGTAACCCAAGGGAGGTTGAGCAATGTCTATGTCTTAGGTAATGTCTTGGTTCTGAGATCTCAGAGGACCTATGCCCTCCACCTTCGTGGGAACACTAAATCTCTAGGATAAACACATTTGTTTTTATTATAAACCCAATTCTGCTAAAACATTAGTTAGGTTACAATAGCTTTTAGTTTCACTTCTTGTAATTTTTATTCTAAATTATTAGCATATATTAATTGCACAAAATAATAGGGTTCACTGTGAAATTCCCATACATGCACATAAAGCTCTTTGATCATATCTGCCCTCCATAGTTTCTTGAATTTGCCTTTCCTCGTAATCTCTACAAATGCAAAGTGCAGGAGACCTCTGATAGTAATGGCTCCCAAACTTCCAGTAACAATATTCCCACCTAAAGAGCTTCCAGTTTCCCGAGAATCATGCTAATGCAGCTTTGTAGATTCCCACTCCATCTTAACCTCTTGTCATTAGAGTAAAGCACTAAAGTCTTGAGAAGATTTAATAGAGCACCAGTCCATTTAACTGATTGATATGTCATTAGGAAGTTTTCCATGAAATGATTTGCTTTCTCCAAAACAAAAAAACTATTTTTCAACTACATAAGCAAATACACAGTTTGGTTAATTTGCATTTCTTTTCAGTGTCCTTTCATAGCTTTTCTCATAAACTCTGCTCATCTTGTAATTTCTAGAGATCAGTAAACTATATAGAGTTATCATAATTAAATAGGCCATTTCAGCCAATCACACTTTTTAAATCACCAATGCTATATTTTTAAATAAATTTTATTGGTGCATTGTAATACATCTTGATGAAGTTCAGGGTGACAGAGGCATACATGCACATACTATTTTTTGAGTCCTCCCCCAATTCCCACCCCACTCACTGTCCCTCCCCCCCTTTCCCTGCTCAGCACAATGATTGGCTTTGATAAGTTTGTGTATGTACATCATGTCCACTAAAGTGTTTCCCTCTTCAAGTCTTGCTCCCCACTCCCGTATTCTTCAGTTAGGTCCCCTCCTTCACTCCACTAAAGTTTCTCCTCCTTTGTCGGGAGTCCCTCCTGTGTCTCAATTTCTCCCTAGCTTCCACATATGAGGGAGAACATCCAACCCTTCACTATTTGTGACTAATATCACTTAGCAAAATATTCTCCAGTTCCGTCCATTTCCCTGCAAATGACATAATTTTATTCTTCTTTACGGCTGAGTAGAATTCGTTGTTTGTTTCATTGGTACTATAAATTGAATCCAGGGTGTTCTAACTCCAAGCTACACCCCCAGCCTATTTTATTTTTTTATTTTAAAACAGGGTTTCACAGCCAGGTGTGGTGGCGCACGCTTGTAATCCCAGTACTTGGGAGGCTGAGACCAGAGGATCTGGGTTCACAGCCAGCCTCAGTTACTGAGGCCCTCTACAACTTAGTGAGACCCTGTTTCAAAATAAAAAAATAAAAAAAAAATCAGGCTGGGGGTGTAGCTTGGAGGTAGAATGCCCCTGGGTTCAATCCTAGTACCTCAAAACAATAAATAAATAAAATAAAATAAAACAGGGTTTCACTAAGTTGCTAAGGGTCTCACTGTTAGTGAGGCTGGCCTCAAACCTGCAAAACTTACAATCCTCCTGTCTCAGCCTCTCAAGTACTGGGATTACAGACATGTGCCACCATGCTTGGCTCACTGTCTTCTTTTCTGAACTAGGTTTATGATTCTAGTGATTCTCCTGCCCTTTGGGCTAGTACATGACCATAGTAGGCTTAGATAATGCAAGTATCATTTTAACTATGACAGTCTGTTTTATAGCATCCTTAATCTATTTTTAGCAAGGAGGTGCAAACCACAGTCTTTCCCTTTACTCTGTCGTTCTGTGTTGAGTCAATGCGTAGGTACCACTTCTTCAGTGTTTCCAATATTATTAGGAGACTTTCTTGCTCCATTACTGCATGACAGCAGTTGCCTTGGATAGACTCTAATTGTGTGTAGAAAAACAGAATATTATTTTGGAAGTCAGCATGTATTTGGGTTGTACAGTTATAACAAAAATAGCCTAAATTATTTTAACCTACATTTTACTACTGTCCTCTCAAAATAAAATTAGATACATTTCTTATTAAGAAAATCTCAGGGACAGAGTACTAGACTCTATTGAATACTTCCTTCTATTTTGATAATCATAATTGATTTGATTGCACCTCTATGACTAAAAAAGTCTATGTCTGGGAAGACCTCTATTGAAATAGGGTTACAGCAAAACTAGTTTAAGAGAAAAATCATTGTGCCTCTCTCACATGCTGCTGTGATTTGTTGGATATTTATTATGGCTAGGTTCAAGATCTTATCAAGATTAAGACCTTGGGAAACCCCAGTGGTTCCAAACATACCCTGATATCCCTAGGACTGTGTGGAACATCTTTCTGTTACTAATACTTCATCCTAAGAATGGCCATGAGAATGGCCTCTGTAGATGTAACACAGGTCACTAATAACCCGGTTATATGCAATTATAGTTTCTCAGGCTCCTTCACTTCAGCTACATGCTCAAAATTTTCAGATCACTCAAAGTTACTCCTTGTAAATTCTAGTATATATTATATTTAAAGTTAGGTAATACAAATATCTAGTTAAGAATAAATTTGCATTTTAATAATTTATTTTAAATGATACCACAATGATTTAATGGTAAATGATATGGAATAATTATCCCAATATGTTTATTAAGGTGTTTTCTAAATAATTACAGATAATGGATTTAATGGTCACATATTACCTCATAAAAGACTGAAATATAAGCTTTATAACTTATAATTTTGGTGATCTATTAAACATTTATAATAATCTCTTGTTACTTCTAGAATAATCCTAAAGGTACTGCTATTACTTATTTTTTAACTTTAGCTAATTTATGTTTTAATAAAAGTAATTTAATTTTTGAGAAGTTTTCCCGGATTATGAAATTCCACATTATATCAAGTTTGTTGTTGAATAAAGTCATTTAAATTTTAGGGGGAAATGATTCCTTAGGAAATATGAATCTTCAAAAAGAAAGTATGCCCTCATAGTATGTAAATATCTCAAAAATATTCCTTTCAGTCACTAAAATAAGACCTACCATTTTTTAACCTATTTTACTTTCTCTACGGGCAACCAGATTACATTTGTCCTTCTGAAGAGTAGTCCTAGAATTATGGACTACTACTAATAATCAATGCAAAACAAATGTTCGGAGGTAGAACTCAGTGTGCACATGAAGTTATAGAGCCATAATGTGATGTGGCCCCAAAATACCATGAATAGGTATATTAAATATAGATACTAAACATACTAGTGATTTATACTGATTATTTTGTCTGTAATTTACCTAAGTGTTTTACTTTTCCTCTCGTAAAGGTCCTCACAAATGAGAATATATAGAGAAAAGCAGAATACAAACTAGTTGAGGATATGAAATTCAGTGGTACAGGATTTATTGACATAGCTATTTGATTTATTTCAATGGGTATTTTTCCTGGTTTTTAGAAAGCTGCAGGTACATATATTGTTAGGTAACCTGATGTGGTGGTTTTCAAAAATGCCCTCAAAATCATTGATACTCCTCCTATTGAGATGCAGAGTCTATGATGCTTTTTATTAAATCTAGGTAGGCAGGTGACTGTTTTGAGTGATCTATTTTGAGAAAATGATACTGAATGACTCCCTAGGCATGATCATAGCTGACCACACAGCTTCCTCCTGTGTCTCAATGACCTTAAGCTTACCATGCTGAAGACAGGAGGGAGGGCAATCCATTCGACAGCCAGCATCAATTGATAGCAATGTGTCTTGGTATTAGCAAGACAGACCTCAAGCAAGAACTTTCTAGTCAAATCATCACTGCATTTTTGTTGTGAACAAAATAAAATGATTTGTTTTAAGCCACAAAGCTTTGAGATTATTTGCTTCCAAACTGATGATAATCAGATTCCATGGGCATCAACTCTGCTTCTTTTAGGCAGGTAAGAATTTGCCCATGTTTAAATTGAATTTAACTCAGCAACCAATGTGGGCATTCCCATAATGGAAATGCATACATTTTATTTGTAAATACTTTTGAATTGAGAAAAATGTCCAGATTACCAGAAGGATAGATTATGACAAGAATTCAACTTCCAGAACCTTTCCAGCTGATGCGCTCTATGATCATTGCTTTGCTTCCCATAGATTGCTCCTCACCAATGACAGTGTGGCAGAAGACTGAGACAAGCTTGTTCCTGGGAGATGAAGGTCTTGTCTCCCAGGCATCTTAGGTCAAGAAATCCTAGAAATCCTTACCAAACTGCACTGCAGTCTAAATTCTTCCACTGGTTATCTTGTGAATTCCATGAAAACTTCACAAAGTAATGCCACTGTCATATACTTTTAAAGACAGGTAACTTAAAAATAGTAGGGTCATTTTCTAAGGTTACATATTTGGAAATATTATTGCTGGAATTTCCAATCAGGAAGTCTGACAGTGGAGTCTGTTTAACACATGATAGCTAAAATAATATTCCCCCGATATAATTTTATTGAACTGTTTATCATATTCTTGTTAATTGCTAAGAAGGTTAAAGTCTGGGTTCTGGGTGGAGTCCAGAATGTTTAAAAATTTTCTGGCTGTGCTTAGTGCAAATAAATGTATATTGAGAGTAATTTGATTATGTATTTTACCAAAAGCTAACATTAATTCTGTTATGTCAAGAGCAAATAGGCCACACTGTTATGAAGAAAACAAAAATAGATGTTTTAGAAACAAGATATTAAAAGACATGTGTCAAGTGTTTTAGTTTTGGGATTGCATATTTTAATTTCACTGGAAGGTTTGACCCCAATCAATCAATAAATCTATCAGTTTCTACTGTTTCAACACTTAACAAAATTCAGAGTACTGTCCTTGTTATGAAGTCATGCTGGCATGCCACAAGCAATTAATTAGCCACAGATAATGCAATTTTAGTAGTATGACTAAATTTATTTCTACTTATTATAACTTTAGTGCTTATACAAGCAATATAACTTTCCAATTTTCCAGACTAATGAGATTAAACTATCAAAATCTTTTCAGTAATATAGAAAATTTATAATTTGGGAGGAAATAAAAAGGTATACTCATGCAAATTTGGAATGACAATCAATAGCTAGGAGACTCAAGGCTTCAAGAGAAGTTATTTAAGATTAAATTAATTTAATTAGCAGAACAATTCACAATAGCCAAATTATGGAACCAACATAGGTGTGTGGAACAGATGAATGGATAAAGAAAATGTAGTATATACACACAATGAAAATTTACTCAGCCATAAAGAAGAACAAAATTACATAATTTGCAGGAAAATGGATGGAACTGGAGAATATTATACATAGTGAGATCAGCCAGTTTCAAAAAGTCAAGGGTCTTATCTTTTCTTTCATATGTGGAAGCTAGAGAAAAAAAAAGAAACATAAGGGACTTTAGATAAATGAGGAGAGAGACCAGTAGAATAGTAGAATAGAGGAAGGTGGGAAGGAAAAAAAGGAGACTTGAAGAAGGAAATATTTCCAATAATGCTATGCCCATATATGAAGGTACCATTACCAATCTTACTAACATGTACCGTGAGGGAGGAAGGGAAAGTGGGATGGGATACAGAAGGAAACATAAGTGCTGTGTGCCTATATGTTTGTATCATTTGAACTTCACTATAATTGCAATGCATTAATAAAAGTATAAAAATAAGATAAAATGTAGCTGAATTAAAAATAATTGATTGGAGGTTTTATTTTAATTAGTGCTCTAAGAAGATTATTGGTAGAAATTTAAATTCAGGCTTTTTTTAATGAGGAATTTTTTCAGGCAAGACTTTTCATTTCTAACCATTAAGCCATAAGTGAATCAAAGGACTTGAAACACTTTTTTTTTCTGTTGGTGACCTACAACTTTCCTCAGTATGCTATCAAATTTGAAATCTTCTTTCCCTATGCATTTATATTTGGGCTAATGATATTTACAATCATAGATAAAATTTGGGATATGACACCAAAATAAGTTTCAGTGTATACAGTTTTGTAAGAAGAGTCATGAATAAAATAGGACAGAACTAGATTGCATGTCTTTTAAACTGCCTTGGCAAAGAGAAAGTAAAATGTTTAATATATCCTAAAATGTTTAATATATCTAAAAGTTATAGGTAAATTGAGATTAACACTTTTATTAAATATAAGATGATTGTTTAAATATCAGAAATGTTTCTTTGAAAAACTAATAAAGTATACAAAAATTGATGTACTGACAGATCTACAAAATACTAATGGCAACTATATGTCACTAACAAAACCTTTGAACACACACACACACACACACACACACACACACACATACACACACAATGGTTTATGAAACAGCAATCATGATTGTGATCTAAAATTAAAATAAAAACATAACATTTAATCATGTTATTAGAAAACCATGCATTATCATGTCATTTATTTACTG
>PVJS01009453.1:0-50337 GCA_004027185.1 Glis glis
TACACACACACACATACACACACACACACACACACACACACACACACACAGAGCTAGGCTCCAAAATCCTAGATTGGAGTTTTGCATCGGGTTTCAAAAATCACTCATTCCAGGGGTTCTCAACTTGTGGAAAAAGGAAACTTGAAAAGGGGGACTCTAGAGATAAAGGTATCCAAGAACCACAAGAAATTATATGCTGAATTCTGGGGGGAAGTTTTTTTGTTTGTTATAGCATTCGTTTTTATGGCACAAGGAGTTCATAAATTTTGACAATTTCTCCAAAGATTCTACGTCCTTAAAATGTTCAAAAATTGCTTGTTGGGCTTCAGTTTCTTCCTGAATAAATGGGAATGGAAATTATAGCTGTCTTACTGCCCTTACCGCGTTGTCTTGAGGACCAATTGGAATAGAGAATGAAAGTTCAGTGCGAGTCACCATCACACAGCAGGTGTTGTTCTAGCCTTGCTGCCATTATTTTTTTCACTTTGTGTGAACATTTCTGACTACAGTGTCATCCACAGGAACTCAGAATCGCTACCTTCTTTTTAAGAGTCATGACAGCTTGCCCAAGCAGTAAGCAATGAAAATAAGATCAGTATCTAGAAAATGGTCTATAGATATTTTTTGTTCAGTTCACATAGTGTTCTTATTTATTTATTTACTTACTTATTTTTATTTATTGGTACTGGAGATAGAACCCAGTGATATTCTATCTCAAACCTATACCTCTAGCCCCCATCCCCCGGACCCTGCTTTTTCGTTTTTTGTTTCGAAACAGAGTCTTGCTAGGTTGCTGAGAGTCTCACTAAGTTGCTGAGGCTGGTCTCGAACCTGAAATCCTCCTGTCTCAGCCTCCCAAGTCCTGGTATTACAGGCATGCGCCACCATGCCTGGCCAGTGTTCTTTTAAAAATGCATTGGTGGTAAGCATTTAAGAGTCAGGAGTTTTCATATTTAAAAAAATCAGATTTTTTATTTACTTGAAAAATTGAAATATCTGGTTTCCTTGAGTCATCATCCTGCGGGGTAAAGACTGCACTGAATGCAGGTTATGTGCTCCCCACAGTCCACTCTGGCTCTCCTACTTTCCCCCGTTGGCTATGTCAGTGTCCCTAGCCTACAGTTAATCCTAAATCTGAGCTAAGTATAATCACTTTGCTTTGAAAATATCTAAAACTAGGTGTCACCTCCCTCCCCTCTTTGTTTTTACAAAATTCTTTCAATTTTCAAATAGAATAAGCATTCAGGCAACTGAGAACAGAGTATATATATTCTCCAACTATATTGCTTTTCCTATTAATGAATTCTTGTCCTTTGAAAGAGCATCCTCTAACAAAAATGGTGACCCATGACATGAGTATAAGACCCAAGGAAGAGACAGTTGATGTGACTGGGGAAAGGCTGTGGGTGCTCACATATCACTTGGGAGAACCCAGAATGGATCTGCAACTCAAAGGGCCTCCTACTTATGTTGTGAGCAAAAACATCATCTTTAAGGATAAGAAAATAATGAAATACAGAATGGTGTCTGTTTCTTTTGAATTTCATAGATTATGAGAGCTTTCATAAGGTTGATTTCCTAAGTTTCTCTGGAACTTATAAGGAGAGAGAGCCACTGTGAAAGCTGAAAATACACTAGTGAATAATTAAGGATTAGAAAGTGCTCCATCTTTTCCCATTGAAACCAAACATTCTCTTCTATTACTAAAGGCTTCCAAACCATGAGTACAATAAGGAAGAAAAAATAGCATGGAGAAACCCACTTAGATATGATTAGGATGGACTCCCTTTCAAAACAGCTCTTAAACTCTAGCCCAAGATCACTTGTTCCAAGGAACTCTATTTTCCTAAAAATTGGTAATATTGACATTGAAATATTGGTTCAAGAAAAAAACAATATCAATTACCTACACCGATGAAAGATTTCGAGATTTATAGTCATTACCAGACTAAAGAAGCTCCATGTTGTAACGTAGCCGTCCATTTCAGCAGCAGCATAGCCTGTAGGAAGTTTTTCTAAACCTAATTGCAGGGGCCATTTGGGTTAGAGCGGGGTTGCATCGTAAATCTGCCACTCTCTGAGGGCCAACCTTCTCCATGCATATTGAACCAATATTCCCGCTATGAAACCATGTAAGCTAGATTCTGTGCCACTGTAGTAAAATGCTCCTCAATAAACTTGTTTTCACAAGAAGCTTGCCCACTCATGCGTCCCAAAGCTGTTGTAATCTTCATTGTTGAGACTGATCTAACAGCAGGGACATTATTCTATTTCTTGACATGTTTAAAGTTCTCTAATGAATAAAGCTAACAGCTTATGGCTGCTTCGACTGTCACTTGATTACCCCGGAGGGATTTTTTTCTTTTTCTTTTTCTTTTTTTTTTGTCTTTAAAATTGGCCTCCTAGTTTGTTTTTAACTACCTTGTGCACAGAGGTCTGAAGGGGAAAGCAGATCAAAGATCAGCTCGCAACATAAAAAGCAGCTGTAGTTAATTAAAGGCAAATGAAGGACATCTGACTAGATTCTTTATGAGCCGCCTTGTCACACATTCAACAGTCTATAATCTCTGTGACCTTGTCCCTTGGTCCTGAACTGTCGCCAAACCTGAGAATTGGATATGTCTCATGTTATATACGAACGGAAAAAAAAATGAAAGAAGGAGGAATGTCTAGGGTGTGGCTTAAGAAAGAGAAAATGATGTGGAAGAGGAACACAACCAAAGTGGAGTTACCTGAGAAATCACTCAGAGTTTCTACTGTAAAACAGCAAGTCTTTTCTCACCCTGAAAATAAAGGGGTTTGTTACGGAGAGGTAAAAAGGTAGACAATCAGATAATAAAAGATGACCTTTAGGAGGGGAAATTCAATACTGATTCTCCTATGATTTAAAAGAATATGAACTAAAAATATTCTTATACTATCCAGTATTTGAATTTAAAAAGATTTACAACTGATCCTATTTTTAAATGTTATTTACATCTACATCATTCAAGTAAAATAATTACATTTTCTAATTTCTAAAGCACTACAGGTTCATTCTAAAAATTCAAAAAGTTTCAGAGACATGTATTAAAAGTAAAATTCCCCAAAGCCTAGCCTCTGAGACAATTCCATGAAGATTTATATTTAGATCAAGAGAAACATTTTGACTGCACACTGTGACAGAAGCAGCAGGTAGCGTGGTGTCTATGTCTGTAGGTGGCCAAGATGACTGACGATCGATCGTTACAGAGGAGGGAGCGAAAGGTCTGTTTCAAAAAATCTTTTAACTTCTATCAGGACCAGGAAAATGGCTGTCAGGGTCTACACTGGCCCTTAAAAAGGCAGATTCAGCACAGGTAAAAGACAAGCTACTGCATCTTCTATCATCCCCAAGGTGACGGGACAGCTCCTGCCCCTGCCTGTCAGCTTTCTTGCTGGAGGCCTAGAGGCACACACAAGCCCCGACTTCCACTGTCTCTTGATCAGAAATTGGGGATCATCGGAAAAATGTCTCCCTCACTGGATTGTGTAAGGAAACAGAGAGCTCAGATCTCTAGGAATGCTATGGACATTGTAAAATATTATTTATTGGCTCTTATAAGCAATAAGTGAGGTGCTGTAGAGAACAATAAAATCAGTGAGGACCTACTTTTGAGGAATTTTTATCATGTACTTTGAGGTACAATATATAATCAAATAAAATGTCAATAAAAATTTGAAAATCGGTTCAACTTTACAATGTAAATTATTCAAGGTAATCATCAAATTGACTGTAAAAATCCAAAAAGGGACCTTAAAGAGCACAGGTTTTTGGTGTACTTATTTGTTTTTTAACAAACCTATCAGAACTAACCAACACAAAGTTGTCACCTTGGCTGTCTATAAACATATTAAAAAGACATTGCCATTGTTTAGCACATTTTCAGACTCTGTATGATTCCCTTGAGTCTGTGGTGATTTTAAATAATCTCAAGTGTCATTTATTTCATTTCTGTGGGGGTACTGAAGGCTGAACGCAGAAGCATTCTACTTCCAAGGTACACCCCCGGCCTTATTTATTTATTTATTTATTTATTTTGAAACAGAGTCTTTGCTCAGTTGCTACGGGTATTGCTAAATTGCTGAGGCTGGCCTCAAACCTGCGATCCTCCTATCTCAGCCTCCCAAGTACTGGGATTACAGGTGTGTGCCACCACATCTGGCTTAAAGTGTGTGTCCTTCCCCTCTCCCTCCCTCTTTCTTTCTTGATTTCTTTCCTTTGGTACTGGGGATTGAACCCAAGGGCATTCTATCTCCAAGCTACACCCCCAGCCCTTTTTATTTTTGGTTTTGAAACAGGGTCTCACTAGACTGCTGAGATTCTCGCTACATTGCTGAGGCTGTCCTTCAAGCTGCGATCCTCCTGCCTCAGCCTCCAAAGTATTGGGATTACAAAGGTATCACCATGCCCAACTTTTTTATTTACTCAATTAATCGAAATCTAAATATCCATGTGGCCTGTGGATACTGAACAGTGCAGGATGTGATATGGTGAGGATTATGTAAAATAGGGACGAAGAGTTGTATAGGAGTTAGCTAGACATTGGAGGATCTTTCGACTATGTTAAAGAGCATTACACTTATCCCAAAGGAGATGGGGAATTAATGAGAATGGTGGAGAGTGGTACCAGCGACCTAAGAACAGGTTTAAGCCATGATGAGCTCAGTCACAGATACATTGAATGTGAGGTGCCTGCTAGGCATTTAAATAGGATGGTACACTTTTGGGAGCCAGGTCCATGTGAATGGCCACTGAGACCATGAGAGGGGATGCGACTATTCAGGACAAGTCTGAAAATGAGAGTTAGAGATGGCTCAAGGAACACCAGTACCCTGATATGATTGTTTTGCTTTGAAGTCGATTTCCTACACTTAACAGCAATGCGTATTAATCTGTACTAGTTATGAGTCTTTTAAATAACTCCTCAAGCTCACAGCCTGAGCACCCTACGCTCACTCTCAGTAAGCAAGCACTTGGGATTTCCTCCTCACTCCCCACTCCAGCTTTAGGACACGTTAAGATACATAAAGAATTATTCCAAAGCAATTTTATTCAGTTAGGAGATATAATTTCAGATAAAGTCAAGTGAATACAAAAGAAAAAAACACTGGTGATAAAGATCATATTAACTAAGCATGTTTTAAAAGCAGTTAATAAGAACATAGTTGTCAGAAAGGCCACAAGTGTTTCTCTCCTGTAAATTTATTATCAAATAAATGTCCAGTGCCCCTCCTGAATGTGGCATGCCATCAGCAAAACAACGAATCACCCCACGAAACAAAGAAATAGACAGACTTTTAAAAGTGGAAACACAATACTAACTCTCCTAGAGAAACAGGAAGAACAATGATGCCACTCCAGGAACTGTGTTTACCCTGCTTGGTCAACAGTCTTCACTATGCAAATCAGAGCGTGAATGAAGAGAGCTGGTGCTCCTACGTAAAACCGGTGATCCCGCAGTGTCAAGGTATGTAAGTACTACTCTCAATTCTTTATATTTATTTGTGGGAGCTGGCCTAGTAAATTAACTGAATTATTACTTACTCTAACTTAAATATTCATAAAAGTTGGAGGCAAAGCAAGTAAGGAGACAATTGTGGAGCTTTCTTATTTCAAGAACCCAATAGACATTTCTTCACACAAAGATGATGATAGACGCTACATCGAATCATTATTTCATTTAACAACCTCTACCACTTAGTATTTACGAAGTAACAAAGTATAGAGAATTTTGAAGGTCATGTCAAATCATCTGGATGTTCCAGGTATGAAAAAGGAAGGTATAAAGTGCTCAGAGAGGAGATTTGGTGTGGTAGTAACGGGCCTTCATCCGTATTGTCAAAGAGAGCATTCTGGCAGCAGAATTAGAGTGCAGAGAGTCCTGAGCCCAGTTAGGAGGCTTTTACAAAGTTAATGAGGATAAGAAAAGATTAGTGCCTCAAGTTGGGAAGTGGAGGTGGGGATGGAGAGAGAAGAATTAGTCGGAAATATATTAAGAAATCAATGTGGGATTTGAGAAATAATTCTGAGGTTATTACCCGGGAGGACTGGGGAGATAGTTTCGATCCCAGGAGGCATCTCTACAGATATTAATCAATCATTTCTTAGCCTCTGTTTGTGACACTCTCCTAGAATTGTCATGGAAGTGCTAAGTAAGCATTCATTAGTGGCTTATTTTGGAATTACAGTCATTTCTTCACTGAACAACCCTGTCAAGTAGTTAATGATCTGTAAAATTCTTAACTGAACCGGGAAGAGCCCTTTAAATTAATTCTTTAAGTTACAGACCCTTTTATTGTATTGTGTAAATTCCGATTTGCTTCTCTACATGAATCGTACCTATCTTTCAGTGTGCCTTTTCTAGTCCCTTGAACTGTGATAGAAACTTTAGTAGTTTTTAATATTATCAAAAGGAAAGAAAGAGAAACTAAAGGGAAACCATTCGTTTTCTAGGAATCATCACATCACAGATTTTAGAAGCTCAGCAGTTATCACGAAGCATGGATACTCTCCTCAGATGGTATTTCTTATATTTCTCCTGTGATTATTGCTACCACTAATAATAATTTTACTGCTACAATTACTGCTATCACCATTGCCACGACTAATATTGGCTTACTTTTGTAACATGCTTTTATGTAGCAGAAGCTGTTACAGGTATTTCACATGTATCCATTCACTATCTCATTGCTGACTTCACAGCTACACACTGAAGAGTGCCACTGTTTTCCCTATTTAATTAATGAGCCGACTGAGGCACAGGGAAGAGAAGTAACTTGCCCAAGGTCACACAGCTATCAAGGGGCAGAGCTGGTAGACTGTTACTTTGGTGGTTCCCACTCACCCACACCTCTCAGTGTCCCTGCGCTAGCGAGTCCCTCCAGCCTTGACTCAAGGCTTGGCCAGTGCTTGCTGTGGACACTGGGACACTAGCAGGTGTCACACCAGCGAGAGGCTTGATAAGGCACCTGGACATTGGTGCTTGTCCTTCTCCTACACTTTTTTTGGGAGTACAACTGCCATGAGCTGAAAGCCCAAGCCACATGGAGTGGCCTCAAGGAAGCCAACTGAGGCACCATCGCAGACGATTGCCAGAACCAACTGCCAGCCACACAAGAGAGTCACCTCAGCCATGGCAGCCCAGGCCCCATCTGACTGCAGCTGCATAAAACGCCCCAAGCTAGACCAGCAGAAGAACTGCCCATGTGAGCCCAGGAAAGTCACAGACTCGTGAGAGATGATCGATGGTTGTCATTCTACACTACTGTGTGTTGGAGTGATTTGGTATACAGCAATAGAAAAACAAAGCAAAGCAGAACAAAACAAAATCCAATCAGTTTGGTCTCAAAATCTTGCTCTCAACCACTTTCTATCCTAAGCTGAAGTTATTTTTATTAGATTATTCCTGAATGGTCATTAAAATATACAGTATTTAGCTGGGCATGGTGGCACACTTGTAATCCTAGTACTTGGGAGGCTGAGATAGGAGGATTGCAGACTCATAGCCAGTCTCAGCAACTTAGAGAGACCCTCTGCAACTTAGTGAGACCCTGTTTCAAATTTAAAAATAAATCAGAGGTAGAATGCCCCTGGGTTCAATCCCAAGTACCACAAATATATACATATTACATTATATTCACACAGAATTTATTGCATATTTACTTGCTGTGTGCTTATTATAACTACTTACTGTTTTCAATCTATATTTATAAAACGTCTTCTCTTTGTGACATACTATGTATGCTTATTATTGTAAATTTCTACCTTAAATCCAAAATATAAACTAAGGATTAAAACCTAACAAACCACCTATCCATTGTCAAGAAAATTCTATTTTACTCTAAAAACTCATTAATAGAAAGGACTAGATCTATTTCCCTGACTCTGCTAAGATTTTATGACAATGATGTTCATTTACTTCCTTTATCATCCAACAAATAGTTAACATGTGTTGCACAAATACCATGTTCAATAACCATGTCACTAGTCTACATACATTTGTTCCTCACCACCACAACTTGGACCAGGAATGGAGACGTACCAGGACCCGTGCCTGAGGTCACAGCTGCTAGGTGACAGAGTCTGACTCCAAGCTTAGGTCTGTCCAACCGTAGAGTTCATCCTCCTTTCCCTCTTTCTGCTGGACTCTAGGCTGACACACCAGCAGCAGATTCTCAGCAAACCCTAGCAGATTATGACAATTATGGCCTATAATCTAACTGAAGGCATTACTGGATAGCCAGTCTCATTAAAAAGTCATCAAGAAGTGCCTATTCCTAGTTTAGATTTAAATTGACAGAGCCTATAATTTAAGGTAAATTTATAGATCATGTTAAAATTAATGCACAAATATAAATTAAAGTTTAATGCATAAAGTTTATTTTTTATGTGTGTGAGGGGGGGGGTGTAAAAGCGTGCCCACATGTTAGACTGCAAAGAATCTAAACCTCTGCCTGGCTTAAATTCTTAGCTCAATTCTCTCCTCCTTAGGCAACTGACCAAGCTGGACCATTCCAACCAAATTAGGTGCCCATCTTCTCTCTCGTATAATGTATCACATTCAATTCTAACTTCCTATTCACCTATCGACCTCCCCATTCTCTCCCACCCAGGCTGAACTCTGAGAACCTTGAAAACAAAGAATGGAAAGTTCTGCTTCCTCTCTTCAGCAACCATTCATTTGGACTGCACCCCCTCCCCACATGCCGCAGGTTTAGAGAGTTTGTTCTTTCTATTGAGAGATAAACAGTAGAAAACCTTAAGTTTTCATTATTTTGGTTTTTTTTTGTTTGTTTGTTTGTTTGTTTGTTTGGGGGATTGTGTTCTACCTCTAAGGTATACCCCAGCACTATTTTATTTTTATTTTTTATTTTGAAACAGGATCTCACTAAGTTTCTGAGGGACTCACTAAGTTTCTGAGGCTGGCCTCAAACCTGCGATCCTCCCATCTCAGCCTCCCAAGTACTGGAATTACAAAAGTGTGCCTTCATGCTCGGCTTTGGAATAATTTTTTCCCATTTAATTTTCAAACCTTTTAGCGTACACAGCATGAGTTTTTGGATCAGAAAATGATATAAATAGAACAGAAAATTCCTAAACAGAGGCTAAAGTATAAACCTATGTTTATATAGTTAGAATCAAAATATACCTTGGGAAGACAAAAATTCCTTAAGGTGGCAGCAGAAGTAGTGATGGATGACAATGGGTTGCTTGGGTAGATGTTTATAACCTTTCCACCATTATGGTAGAAAAACAGGGGTTAAGTCTGAGTGAAGCAATTTCATAGGCTGTGATAAAACATAAGTTGCCAAAGGAACCTTTTTATGGATCGTTTAATTGTCATCAGAGTAAATGAATCACAGCAAACGTTAAGGATTAGTTAGTTATCTTAAATACCAACTAATATAGTTAAGCATGAATGGAAAGCACCACATAGGTATGTCTTTGATAGACACAGAAACTCAGAATTAGGTAAGTCAGGATATTCTGAATTATCACAACAAAGGAACGCTTAAGAAATATACTAGTAAGTGTCAAAGGACCCCAAGAAATATCAGACTTTTACGATATGCACTTACTGAGCATCCTGTGACATCTTATGATAATGTCATATAATAATACGGGATAACTGCCATTATATCAGTATTTCCCTTAATAAGTGACTTTCCCAGCTCCGATCTACCTAACAGCCCAATGTGAAATACATTCACATTGGCAGAAGTTGAACAAGAACAAATGAATATTAACTTTCTAAAAACTGGGAGGACTTTAAGGAGATCATTCTGCTTAGAATAAATGCGTATTTAATTTCTGTCCATATCCCCTTATACCTGGCTGGCTTTAATCACCATAATGAAAATTAATAAATGATTTGTCCTTGCTTCAGGAGACAGTGCAGTCTCCATCTGGTCCACTCGGGGCTTGTGAAACATTTTCCAGTACTACCCAGTGACAGGAACCACTGGCGGGTAAGCGCTTACAGCTGAGGTGCAGCACTTGATTGTGGTGGAAGCTACAGGGTAGGATGATTAATATAAACAGAGCTTTGCCTCTGCTTCACAGCAGCATTACATAAAGCAGTGCTGTTTCAGGAGACGTTCATATTTTAATTTCCAAGAGTACATAGGGTAATGGATTTTTTTTTTGCTTCATCTGGTTTGATCTTTGATATTTAAGACCAACTTCTGTGTTTTGTTTATTTTTTCTTTGCATTGGAAAAAGAACATAAAGTGAGTGACAACATATAATCAGGGCTAATTGGTATTTTTCAGAGAGAGAGAGAAAAAAAAGAAAAAAAGAAAAGAAAACACCTTTTATGATGAGCCAAGTACAAACATTTTACAAATAGGGTATCTTGCACAAAATAGTCATGTCAGTAAAAAAAAAAGTTACGTTCATGCATGGAAGTATTTGTTAGTTTCAGATTTAATCACAACAAGTGGTTTTAATTTGTATTTGTCTAAAATTTGGCTATTACACAAAGCAACTGCTTTAAAGGACTAAATGATTGTCTTCTCCCTGAAGGAAAGAAACTGAAAGTTGATTTCAAACTGAAAGGAATAATAGAGACAAGACATTTTAAATAAAAATAAATAAAGGGAGTAGGTAAACCATCTGGAGCCAGCTTGTTTAATATAAGTAGATTTGGTTTCCTTTAAAAAAAAAACTTATTTTTTCACCCTAAAATGATCAGAATGATGCAAGCTAAGTAGTCCTCCTTACCATACTATCAAATATATAGGGGTCTTCTTGTTGCTTTTGGTAAGGTCTGCGTTGTCAAAACAGGCGATGACAGCGGTACTATTTTGTGTTATTTTAGCCGTCACTAGCCTTCCTAGCATTTTTCACCACTCCCACTTGCTGGCAGTATATCATGGCACAGTTTCAACAGAATTCGACTACGAGCTGTGAGCTAACTGGGAAATGTCAACATGTAAAGCCATGTCTAGAATTAACCTGTCTTTAACAAGGGCGAACTCCCACATTCTCTCTTCTCTTTCAAAAATTAATTGCAGCAGAAGCACGGCAAAAAGGGTGGGGCGGGTTGGATGAGAAGATGCTGGAGACGGTTCTAGAACTAAAAGATAAGATAATCACACCAAGTCCAGCAGGCACATTTTATCATGGGACCAGAAAATAAGACAATTTGTCATTCTGTCTTAATTAGAGGCATAAGCTCCTCTAATTAAGAACCATGTGGCCATATGAGTAAGACTCTCTGTCCCTCCCACGTGAAAGTATCATCCCTCCAGCTTGCAGGGATGCATGCCATGTCCCCTGCTCTGGTGGGACATCTGACTTCAACTGAATGGCTATCGAAGTTCCTGCTGTGACACCTAAAGGTATCATCACACTTCCAGGCATTAGCTTTGGCTGTGATCTGCCCCATGTTCCCTTAATGACAAGAGGTCAATATTTTGTCTCAAGCCAAGTTACCTATTCTGTGATGGCTTCTCTTAGCACTGCCCCCCACCTGTTGACCTTGAAAAATGACCAGTAACCACATGGCAACTCAGCAGAGGCCTGGAAGGTCATGGACCCCATGTAACCTGATCAGCATCTCTAAATAATTTGTGAGTCAAGTTCACCACGAGTCACACACTGGAGGGACACTGCTGATTGTGTCTCTGAAACTTTTCTCAGTGGACCCATAGGGATTTCTGGGGAAAGACTATGGAAATACAAAAGAAATCTGCAAAACTTTTGGTACTGTTTGAGAAAACAAAGAAGTAAAAGGTGTTTTTCAGATTAAAAACAACAACAGCAGCAGCAGCAGCAATTAATTAAAGCATCTCCTGGCTCTCCAGCAATATGAGAAAAATTCACAGAAAAAAAAGAATGGAGACCTGAAGATCTGGACTGTCGTCAATATGTGTGACCTCTGCCAATGCTGTAAGACCCTGAGCACAATAAAATGACACGGGAAAGAGCTCAGATGTCTCCTGAGGAGAACTTCTTAGTAAGACTATCCTTTGTCTTCTCAAAAACCAATTGATTTTATTCATCACCATCAAAGAAAATAAATATCCCTCATCCTTCTTTGAATATATAATTCAAAGTTATTCATACTGTTCTAGCATGAAACAAAGTACACTACATTTCCAACATACTTCTGATTGCGGTTTCATTTGAATTCACTGTTTAACAACAGTAGATGATACGAATATGCTGGTAGGGTCTACTGAAAAGCACTAAAAGATGTTAGGGAACTCTTTAATAGCATAAATTACTGATTTTGTTTAAATGGCATAAATTTAAAATTCAATTGATCTTGAAGAATGGGCAGAGAAAAATATCAGTCATGATGGGAATTAGCTTACAATGAACTGTGTTCACACTGCTGACTTCAAATCTATCAATCTACATTTGATCTCTCTCAGCCCTACACCCAGCTTGGCAATGGCCCCCCGGACAGCTCCACCTAGATGTCCATGGGCCCCTGAATCTCAATCAAACCAGAATAGAATCTCTCCTTTCTCCTCCTACACCCACCGCTAATCTGTTCCTCCTGTGGGTTTTGCCCATACATTCTACAAACAATGATTCAAATCAGAAACCTGAGCTTCATCCTAGACACCCTTGGACTTCATATTCAAGCAGTCTTTACCTCCTGGGTTTCTATCTCCTTGACTCTTTCTTTCTTTTTTCTTTTCCTTCCTTCCTTCCTTCCTTCCTTCCTTCCTTCCTTCCTTCCTTCCTTCCTGTGGTACTGGGGATTGAACCCAGGGGCATTCTAACCCCAGCCCCAGTCCTTTTTAATTTTTTTTTGAAATAGGGTCTTGCTGGGTTGCTGAGTCTTGCTATTTTCTGAGGCTGTCCTCAAATCTGTGATCCTCCTGACTCAGCCTCCCAAGTACTGGGATTAGAGGTGTGCACCACCACACCCAGCCTGCTGTTCCATTTCTTCAGTGGTTGCCAACCATCTGAAAGACAAAGACCCACCCAAATCCCATTAAGACCTTCAAGTCAAAACCTGTCCTGTTTCTCCTTAGGTGGGTCTCATGTTTTCTAGCCCTGAGAAGCCACTGCAGGTCCTGCCTGACCTTGGCCCTCTGTTCACCAGGGGTTGAAATGCCCTGTGTTTCTTGTCTGCCTTCTGGATGCCATCTAGGCCATGAACATATCTGCAGCCTTTCCCACCAAACTATGAGCTCCTCAAAACCAGAATCCATCTGCTGTTCATATCTCTGTCCTCAGCATCTATCACAATGCATGGTGCAGGGGAAGCAATTTAATAATGCTGAACAGGTAAATAAACAAATGGACAAAGCAATCAAAGACGATTCAATTCTTGGATTCAAAGCTACATCAATGTGGGAGAGAATATATAAAGCCAAATTGCTGGTACCTATGGTTTGAATAGTTCCTAATCAGCTGTTAATGAGATATTATTTCTAAAGAAGAAAATTAAGACCTTAAGAAACATAATGCTAATCATATGAAAAGCCAGGGGGAAGCTTATATTTACATTTTACAATTAATAGGAATGATTAAAATATTTACAGATAGGGATAGAGTTGCAGGACAGGCAGATTTTATTTTCAATCACTTACAACCTGAGTAAGGGCATGTTAACTGTTCCCATCTGAAAAACTAACACGGGCCTCATAATCCTATTGCCTTTTGCCACTTCATGATTATGAGAGTGTCCAGAGTCTAGGTATGTGATTTAGCTTCACTCTTTTGTGTGTCTGAATATTCACAGTGTTCAAAGCACGAGGCCTCAGGGAAGAGATAAAGATTCCTTATGTGACTCTGTGATACAGACGTGTGCTTTCTAAAAAGGAATATAAAATGGAAGGCCCCATAAGCTTCTTAGCTCAGGCCAGCTTTCTTACACCATAAGATTTACTATAGAGATTGAGCTGAAAACATTGCAAAAAAAAAATCTCCTGAAACATCAGTATAGCAGATGTTAGACATACTTTGAGCTCCAGATGTCTACAAACAGCTCTGCTAAACAGTGAGACCCTTGGTCACCCACCCCAGAATCACACATCTCTACAGTGATCAAGGGATGCAAGGGATGGTCTGTGGGATGTCATGGTTTCCCTCATAATGCCAAACTTAAACTGCAAGATGGGGGCAGCAGGGTAGGGAGTGAGGAAAACTCACAGAGATGTTATATGCATATATCATTTTGAATCTCACTGCAGTGTATAATTACATTGCACCAATAAAATTCAAACAATTTAAAATTAAGATTCAAAAAATAACCATTTTGCAAATATCCCCAGTTTTCTAAATAACTTATTGAAAAGCTACCATCCTTGAATTGGTTTAACTCCTTCCTAAAAAACAGAATTTAGTACAGACTCCCAGCCTAGATCTAGGGAATTGACTGGACTTGAATCAGAATTATTTTCAGAATTGCAGGATGAGGAAGCCCAACACAGAGGGATTTAAAGGGATCTCATCAAGGGAAACACTGTCCACAATAATTGTGACTCTAGAGCCATTTTTAGAAATCACCTTCAGTTTAATATAAATAAATGTCATACTTTCTCATCAAATACCATCAGAAACCAACAGAACTATAAAAACAGAAGAAAAATGTAGAAACTATAACTTTGTCACACATCTTTATTACCTTTAAAAATAACTAATGAAAAACATTCACACACACACAAAATTCCAAATGGGAGGGAAAAAAAGAGAGAAGTTGTAAAAGGAAAAGCCCAAAAGATCCTTTTAAGTGTAAGACACATAAATTTTTCTTTCTCTTTTTTAACAACCCTCTCTGAAAAAGGTTTTATGTGATCAGTCAGAACTAAATAGTAACTAAAACAGAGGGAAAGAGACAGTAAAAAAAGAGGTAGAGTCCAACTGTAGGCCCAAACTGAGATCTCATGTTCTTTCCACTGTTCCTAGAAACATGAATCTCAAACAGATAAATAAGGTAAATTTATCATTCTTATAACTTGCATTCTAAAGTTCCCTCCTTTTAAGCCAATTTTTAAAACCAAACTGATTATAGCATTAGAGATAATACTTTATTTTAAACTTCTTCACAGTGAAATTCAAATATTTCTTTTCACTTCCAAAACTACAAAAAAATTTTTTCGTAAGGTTATGTCTTCATTAGGTTTCTTTGGCCATATATGCTTATGGAGACATCTTTTTGGGTGAAAACTCTCAAGCCATCTTTAGGAGTATAGACTTAATTCTAAGTGCATTTCAACCGTTGTGTGAATGCGTGCTAAGAGGTATGGTAAATTGGGATTATATGTTACTCCAGCATCAGACTTCCATAATGGTATTCCTATATCCAAAGCAATTTCTCTATCTCCTAAAATTTTCAAATTTTTTCTTGATATTATCGATGCATATCAATAGCTATATATAGCTACAGATATGTAACTAAATATCTAGCTCTAGATATAGATTATAGATATATAGATATATATCTATATGTACACACAAATATACACACACACACACACATATATATATATATATATATATATATATATATATGATCAGCCCAAATACTTGAAATATCAAAGATATCTATCTATCATCTGTCTATCTATCTACCTACCTACTTCAAATATCCCAGGACTGAATTTTTGGTCATCATTCAGGAGATCAAAGAACAGACAGTAGGAATTTTGATTGAATCAGAGTTATACATTCACTTGATTTGCAATCAAAATGTTTCCTTACTAAATACCACAGACCACTTATTATAACACATAAAAACAAAAAGACAAATAATTGTGATGAATGAAAGTAAAGATCTTGCCAATGAGTTTCATTCTTTGTAAGTGCAATTACACTTCCATGAAGGCTCTTAATTTGTATAGATGTCCTGAAGATATTTTGTTTTGTCAGTTCTCCAAACTTTTCTATTCTGATTGCTCATTTCAACTGTGGACATCAGTCAAATAAACATAAGCACACAAAATCTGTAGGATCAAGTTTTAAAGTGTTGCTGTATTGATAAAGTAGCCCAGTTAACATTTTTTTTCCAGATACTGTGTTAATTTTAAGACTTTTTTCCAAGTTCACTTATGGCAAAACAGAAAAAAAACGAAGGTTTCGGGTAAAATATTTCTTAGTATCAGTTACAGTTTTATTCCATAGAAAATTTAGAATTATAAAATAGGCTCCTTTTGAAATTTTATGTTCTCACATAGGTGGCAAGAATGTGGTGATACTTTTAAATATATGGACTCAAGTCAGTTTAACTATGTTTACATTTATATCACTTTAAAATCATGGCAAGTTAAATATTCTTTATAATAAGGACAGCCATCCTAGTAGAATCTCTAAACAAACTCCTATAAATATTACTCAAGGGAAATCCATATACTGAGAAGGTTCCATATGTCTTAAAAATATTGGGCCATTCCCAAGCAAAGACCTCCCACTACATGTTCTTTAAATGTCCCTAGGAGACATATCACATGAGAGGTGAGATAAAGGTTGTTTTATTGCCAGGTGTGGTGACACATGTCTGTAATACCAATACTTGGGAGACTGAGACAGGAGGATCACAGGTTCGAGGACAGCCTCAGCAAGTAGTGAGACTCTCATCAACCTAGTGAGACTCTGTTTCAAAAAAATAAAAATAAAAAAATAGGGCTGGGTGTATCTTGGAGGTAGAATGCCCCTGGGTTCAATCCTCAGTACCACACATACACACAAAAAGTGTTTTATACAGTGATGCTACATCGAATAAAGTTTTTCATTATTTTTACCTCCATTATTACAATTATATTTCACAGAAAATAGACAAACTCTACAAAAATAGAAAAGGAAAAGTACTAGCAATTTCACAGGTCTAATGGGGAAAATTGTATCACTTATGGCACAGAATCCAAAAGAAATTTTAAAATTAACTACAGTTAACTCACTCAATATTTATTTATCCAATAAATATGGGTTATATACTATGTACTAGGAAAATATTGATAATTATTGATTCATGATTTACAACTAATCACATAGGAAGGTGAATGTCTCAGTCAACATTGTCACTGATATAATCCAAAACGACTAATCACACAACTTAGAGGAAGGAAATTTATTTGCTCACAATTTCTTGGAGATTTCGGGTTCAGTCCATGAGTCTGGAGCTCAGGGCATGGTGAAGGGAAACAGAGAGAGGGAGAGAGCAAGGGCTCTGCTGCTCACATCATAGAGGCTGGAAGCAAGAGAGAGGAAGCAAGCAAGGGGATTTAAAGACACAAGCACAGTCCCTATAGTCACACCCCCAGGGACCCACCTTCTCCAGCTACACCCCGCCAGCCTAGATTACCACCCAGATAAATCCATTATAATGGATTTATCTACTGATGAGATTATAACCCTCATGACTTAACTATATCAACCCTAAGCTTTTCAGGGGACATTCTATATCTGACCATAACAGTGGATCTGTTATCTTCCAACTATTCCATAAAACAACTTATGGATTTTTAGATCTGAGCAGTTTTAAAGCTTCACTCTTCCTTTAAGGTTGTTAGCAGCCACTTCTCCTAACGTACAAGCTAGAAATTATAGCCCAGTGAAACCTGCCCTAGACTGATAGTGAATTAACATGGTTTTTATATGAATTTCAGCTACTTATATTCTGTCCCATACTCAAAGGAAATATTAGTACCTGTAATTTTTTCCATTGAAGAGTTCATTTAACTTGTTCACTCAAAGTACATATATTGAATGCTTTCTACATACAAAACACATATTGGGGCCTAGAGATGTAAAAGTAAAAAACTTTTATCTTCAGTGAAATTATAATATGATCAGAAAATATGTTTATAAAACTTGAAATGTTAATACTAACATTTATATAGAAATGAAAAAGCAGAGAAGAGCTAAGGTGATCATAATAAGGAACAAAGAAGAAGGACTTACACTACCTCATAGCAAGATGCAAAAGCTATAGTAATTAAGAAAATGTGACATTGGCACAAGCATAAACAAATAGACCAATGGAATGCGATTTATACATTCACAAAGAAATCTATGCAGGTGGGATCACATGATTTATAACTAATATGCTTCTGGAAAGCAGCTGGGAAAGAAAGATTTTTCAATAAATAGCACGGGGACAGTTGGACAGCCATATAGAAAAAAAAAATGAGTCTTGACTACTATATCACACTCTACTCAAAAAATCAAGTCCAGATTGATTATACAACTAAACTTCAAAAGTAAAACAATAAAGTCTTTTTGGAAAACTGTAGAAGACTATCAACATAAACTTGCGATAGACAAAAATTTATTAAACAGGTCAAAGAAACTGCTATCCTAAAGGAAAAATGATAAATTAAGTTACATCAAAAATTTTTTAAATTTCACCAAAAGAGCAATTAAAAGAGTGAAAAGGAAAGCCACAAGGTAAAAGAAGATATTTGTAACATGTGTATTGACAAAGGGCTCCAACTTAGAACATGTAAATAACATAGGAATCAATAAGAAAGTGTCATGGAGAAGAAAACAGGACAGAAGACTTAACAGTCATTGCATACATGCAAGTAAATGAAAAGGTTCTCAGATGTATTAACCATCATTCAACCCACAGTGCAATATCATGATACAGTCACCCGAGTGGCTAAAGTGAACACACACACACACACTACCAAGTGTCGTTGAGGATGTAGAGCAACTGAAATCCTCATATGTTGATAGACGTTAAATCGCTAAAGCTACTTTGGAAAACTGTGTGGTAGGCTCTACTATAACTGAACATATACATACATTATGGCATAGAAATTCTCTCTTAGGAATATATCCAACAAAAAGACATATATAAGAATGTTCATTTATAATACTTTCAAACAAGACCATTAGAAGCAGAATGAGTAAATTAATTTACATTGTAGCAATATACTGCAATAAAAATGAATAAACTATTGATATATAAAACAATGGTTGAGCTGGGTGTGGTGGTACACACTTGTAATCCCAGTACTTGGGAGGCTGAGACAGGAGAATCACAGGTTTGCGGCCAGCCTCAGCTACTTAGTGAGGCCTCCGCAACTTAGTGAGATCCTGTTTCAAAATAAAGGAACAAAATAGGGCTGAGGGCATAGCTCAGAGGTAGAATGCCCCTGGGTTCCGCCCCTAGTACCACAATAAATAAATAAATAAATAAATAAATAAATAAATAAAACAATGGTTGAATCTTATAAGCATAATATTGAGTTTTAAAATACAAATCTAAAAGAGTACACACTATATGACTTTCAATGAAGTTGACAAAATGGTAAAACTAATCTAGAGTAGTAGATATTAGTGGTTACCCTTGCTGGGAGGAAGTTATGCTTGAAGGGCACAGAGGGGACCTCCAGGATACTGATTCTGTTCTGGGATCCTGGTTTATAGAGGTGTGTTCACTCTATGAAAATTTTCTTTGGCTGAACACCTATGACTTATGCACTTTTCTATATGTATGTAATACTTTAAAATTATACTAGAGAAATTTTCAATTTGTCTATGACTTGGCATTCCACTATAAATAACCACATTTTCCCTCCCACCATAAACAACTAGAAAACTGAACAAAATATGGAGCATCTCTTTTCAGAAAAGGGATTACCAGCAGTGAAGGGCTGTTTTCCATCAGAGTTATCTCTATGATCACCCCTGTGTTCCTCCTGGAAACAATTTCTAGACTTCAGTGTAAGAAAGAGTAACCCAAGCAAGATACAGTCCTCATTGAATTGAGGGGACAAAGATTGGAACTTGGAAGGCCAAAGTGGCTCTCATTTGAAGGACAGAATACCAGAAAGGAATCAGCTATGTAGAAAAAGAGCTTCAGAAATCCCCACGGGGGGTCCTCTTGGGTTTTTTCACATGTGTAGAATAAAATTCTACAAGGCCAGGCAAAAACTATTTGGGAACTGGAGTTCAAATATTCTCACAGTTCACTCAAGGCTGGAAAATGCTCATGTGCTTTAAATAGAATAGAGAGACTGCACTGAAAACATGGAGCACTCAGTACAGACTCCGGGATGTTCATCGGTCATACATTTGTAGCAGGGCTACAATAAGGGCTACCCTAGACCCATGCTAAAATACTTAAAAATAAGCTCGGAAAGATGATTCACAAGTAGCCTCATTACTGAAAAAAACCTAAAATTTCTTTAAAGAAGGACAGTGCAATTCATACATCCAAAAATGCAACATTAAGAATGTCCAATATCCAATTGAAAACAACAAAGATTCTGGAAAACACAACCATACCCAAGAGAAAAATCAGTCCACAGAAACAGACCTAGAAATGGCAGATGATGAAATTAGCAGACATTAAAATGGCCATCATACATATGATGAAAGATTAAGGGAAAAAATCACATATTTAAGGTGTTCAAAAAGTCCCAAGAAGAATAAAAAGAAGACTACTCAAATCATACTCAAATTATTGTCAAGCAAATGATAAAGAGAAAATCTACCAATTCAGAAGAAACAGAGTGTGCACAAAACATTGGTAAAAATAACAGCAGACTTATTATGGGAAAAATTTAAGCCCAAAGCAATAGATGAACACCTTTCAAATACTGATGGAAAAAAATATGCTAACCTAGATTTCTATATCAAGAGAGAAATATCTTTAAAAAATATAAAGACTTTTTCCAACAAAATCTGAGAGTGTTCATTACCAGTACCCCTGCACTATAGAAATGATGGGGCACTATAAGAATATTCCTCCTACAGGCAGAAAGAAAATAATACTGGATGGAAATTTAGATCAATACAAGGAAATGAAGAACATTAGAAATGATAAATGTAAATAAATCTAAAGGAATTTTTATTATTTTTAAATATGTTTAAACAGAAATAGACTGTTTAAAACAAAACTAAAATAGTAGCAATGTGTTATGGGATTTATAGCATTACAAGTAAGGTACAAGACAGCAATAGTACAAAGGATGGGATATAAAAAATGGAATACCTTTCTTAATCTTTGTATGCTGCCACCCAACCAAAAGAATTCATTATAAAAGCTATTTGCTGTGTTTCCAATGAAATCTATAGTAATCCTACATCATTTAAGGTTATGATAACCATACCCTTATAGATTATGTCTTCACTTCTTTATTTTGGCAAATTAGAGATATTTCCTAGGCTGTGTTAATGCTGTTCACAATAAGAAACAAGTGAAATTACTGACTTCACTGAACCATATTTTAATCATTTGGACAAATTTGAACACTTTCAATAAATCTTTAGCTGTTGCAACCAAAAGATAGTCCATTCCTATTCTTCATCATTTATTCTCTCTTCCAAGAGTCACCTTTATGATGGGTATTCTAAAGATGGAAAGGCAAAAAAAAATAAGGGTTTCTCTCCTATTTTGCTCTCCTGAGAAACACTAAAGATCTTGACATTCCTGCAGTAGGGCTAGGCATTTCCCATGGGAATCTATAGCAAATATCATGGTTTGAAAACACTGACCATGCTCCTATTTCATTCAATACAGTTCATGATGCTATCTGTAGCCAGATGATCAGGAAATAGAGGCAACTCTACAAATACAGAGAGACAGCCCAGTATATGGTTTGTGTGGGAAAATTTTTATCTTTCAAAGTAACTCATTATATCCACAATGGTTTCACTTAACCCAAACATGGGAATAGCAACCAACACCGACTTAAATCAGCTTTGTATGTGTGTCCCTTAAAATATAAATAATGAAATATTTGCTCAATGTTGTCTAAAATCACAAGCTCCAACAGCTAGTAGCTTTGGCAATCGAGAGTTAGCAACTACTTGGTAAGAAAATCTCCCTGTTTCTTTCATTGTATATATACCAGTCTTCCTTAGAAATTCTTAGTGACTGGCCCACAACTGAAGCAATGGCAGGTAGGGCCTTCCTTAAAATAGTGATTTCCTAATGATAACTTGGAGGCCTAGAAGAAGTCAGGCTGACCTCCTAAAACATCTAATCTTTCCAGGGGAGATTCCCTAAACCCAATATTGTCTAGCCCATTATGACAATGTTGAGTTGATTCCCTTATCTTTAGAACAACTCAAAATAATTCACTTGTCTTGGCAATAGTCACAGCATGAGAATTTATAATCATCACGTGTAAAAAATAAACAGGTACTCCGAGGAGGACTAATTTACTTAGGGAAGGATGCCAGAAACATTAAATGTGATAGTTTTGCTTTTAAATAAAATGTGGTTAATTTGATTACTATTTATTTTGTTTTTTGCCAGATTTCAACCAGTTTTTATGACAGGATTAAGCTCGTAAGTAGAGTGTTTTGTTTTGTTTTAAATAATGGAAGCACTTTTCTGAACTTTACTATGGTTAACTAACGGGAGGTTAATGTTGTACATTATGGATCTATGGTTATCCTCAGATGTATTTGTCCACAACGCATGCCCATTTAGGTCTGGGTTAGAATAAATAGGTATGTGTATTGTAGACTCTCATTAATTCATAACAGCTTAAATTGTGATTTTTATTTGGCATCCTACTGTGGAACCCAGTAGAGAATGTCAAACTGCTCAGCTAAACATTTTCAAATCCGTGACTCTCCATATGGTTATTCAATCAGAATAAAATCCTTGCAAAGAAAATCCTCTTCCTAAAATGTACCCCATTTTCCTGGCTAAAAATCACTCTCGAGAAATGTGAACAGTTTGCCTACTTGTTTAAGGAACAACTATTTGCAGGAAAAACTAACACTATAAATATCAACAGCACTTAAAGGGAGCTGAAGAAAGAATTCCCTCATTCTGCATAATGGCAGGCTTGTTAGAAATAACTACATGTTGAAAATGGAAATGTTGCATTCATTACTTTGGAGCATTTTTTGAAAACTTTGAATCACCATAAAACAATTGCAGATGATCCCCCATTGACATAGAAGGAACAGCGACATTAATATTATCATGTTTTATAGAAAACCCAAAGAACTAATAATTTAATTCCTTATACCATGTAAGTCCTCCATAATAAACAAAATGAAAGAAAAGATAAACTCTAAACAAGAAAGCACGTATTGAGCCTCCGGGAAAAGAACAAAACTACTGTTCCTTGCATGATGCCTGGGACATGGTACTCTGTAATAAATACTTGTTGAATGAATACTGGAATATAGCACTCATAAGTCATGGGAGTTTTATTCCTAAAAAAATGATAGCAATCTGAATTCTCACCTTGAGTAGTTTCTAACAGAGCCATTTATCAAGATCCTCTAGTAGGATTAATAATTTTTTTTTCAGTACTGGGCATTGAATTCAGGGTCATGCTACCTCTGAGATACACCCCTAGTTCTATTTTTATTCTTTATTTTGAAACAGCGTCTCACAAAGTTGCGGAGGGACTCAAAAAGTAGCTGAGGCTGGCCGTGAACCTGCAATCCTCCTGTCTCAGCCTCCCAAGTACTAAGATTACAAGTGTGCACCACCACACCCCGCAATAATGTATTTAATGTGTTTTTCATTGCTTTAGTTCATTGGCTATCCCTGACTTGGAGAAGAATGGGAAAAGTAAACATTACTATTATTTTTTTCTTCCTGAAAAGTAAGTCTGTTTCCAATTAAAGAATATTAGATAAAAAAAGATTTTTGTGTGTGATTATGGAAAAGTGATAGGAATCACATGAGGTAGAAGTAGCAGGCTTGACTACAATGTTAAATAGAATAAACATCTTGTAAATATTCCCAAGAGTTGGAAACCATCCTGCATTTTTAAGTAAAACATGGTCTTGTCCTATAATTTTTTACCATTAGGATACAGAGGGATATTTAAGGGGGAAAGGTGAATGTCCCACTGATTGACTTAAAAAGAACTATGGCAAGGGGTTGTAATATAGCTTGTCTCCAAGAGGCCACCATCAGCTCTTTCCTTCCCTGTAGAGGCAACCATTCTTATTCTTTCACATTCTTGAATTTGGGCTGGTTGATAATCATTTCGATCAATAGATTGTGGTACCCCATGACTTTTAGGTTAGGCTCTAAGAAGCCTTGTAGCTTCCACTTGATCTATTGGAGCACTCACTTCAGGGGGAAGCCAACCATCATGTAAGAGGTCCAGCTCCTCTGGGGATCCTAAAATAGCCATGTGAGGAGGCCAACCTGAGAGAAGAATGTTCAGTCTTCATTGCAGCTGTCACCAGACATGCAAGTTGTAGTCTTCAGATGTCTCTAGCCTCAACTCCACCTCACATTCTATGAGGAACCCCAAGTGAGAACTGCCTTGCTGGGCCTAGCCATCCCAGAACCAGGAAACATGTTAATCGACTGCTATTTTAGGCTGCTGAGTTTTGGTGTGTTGAAGAACACCACACAAAAATTGACATTAGTCAGGTTTTCAGAATAATACTGACCGTTATTCTATTGCTGAATTTTTTAAAACCAGTAAGATTTTTAAATAATATAGGATAAGAGCTTAATTAATGTTCAGTCTTCTACAAGTTACTGAAAACCAATAAACTGGGAATAATATTAAACTCTTCCCTTTCACTCATTCAATCAAGAACCAATTTCTCCAGTCTACCTTCTTAAAAACCTCTTGATTCTATCTCTCCTTCTCATTCAAATGGCCACCACCTTATTAAATTTTAACTCTTTGCTTAAACTATACAATTAGTATTCCATCCTTTAGACCAACCCCCACCTCAAACCCCTGTTATATTATCTGTAACCCAATCCCACATCTATCCTTCACACCACTATTATAATAATCTTTTCACAGCAAATTCAAGCTTCTCACCTGTCTACATATAATCCTTCAATAGTTCTCAATAATTGTTACAATGAAGTTTAAATTCCTCAGTCTAGCACTTGAGAGCCTTCATGGCCTGGCATCTGCCTACCCTTCAAATCTCATCCCCCACCACAGCATCCCACTTGTCCATCTTACCACACCACACTTCCTGTAAGTACCCAAGGGAGTAAGGTACCTCAGTACTGCTTGTCCAATCACTCTTTATTCTGCTCACAACACCTACCCCTCTGCTTCTTCTTCTAACTGCTACTCTTCAAAATTCAGCTAAATTACCTCTTCTAGGAAGGCCTCTCTGAACTGGTTCATCTAATTTTGACACCTTTCTTCTGGGCTCCTGTGGACTCCTGTGCTTTCCCACTTGTGAGTTTAGTACACGAGTTATTTTTTCTTCCTTCCTCCACTTAAAGAAAAGGAAGCTGGAATCATGCCCAACACATATTAGGCCCTCAATAAATATTCCCTGAAGAATGAATGAATTGTTGAAAGCCATTATATTTGCATTTATTCAATGAAAATCATAAAACATCACTTTCAACAGTGAGTAGGAATTGTTTCTCTGAGGGGGCCATGCATTTCAAAGTGGAAGCGAATAAGAAGCTAGAAAGGTCCTGGCAGAAGCCTTTGCAAAGGTGGAGAGGTAAGAGAGCAATGGATCCAGGATGACCCACTGTGAGAGAATTCAGGATGCATAAATAGATCCATGTGGCCATTGCTTTAGAGTATACAGAGAAGAGCAGAACATGACAGCAGTAGATGCATAGAGGCCGGAAGATGGAGGGCTTTGCATGCTCTGAGAAGGATGTACTTCAGCGTGTACTCAATGGGGAGCCACTGAAAGATTTTAAGCAGAAAGGAAACATCATTGGGGTTACATTTTGGAAAGCTTGAGTGTGAAGTTATTAAAGCAGAGATAGAAAGCAGATAAACAGGCATACAATTTAATGATCTAGGTGAAATCAAAAGACATGGAATTAGAACTGAGGGGATTTAGATACTGACTGATCTAAGGGAACTAGGAAGCCTTTCAGATTTTGTTCCAGGTACTTATGTGGGTGGTAATGCCAAATTACAGTACAGTTAACTTTCAAGAATTTCTGAGCACTTCGTAATGTGTCTTGAGCTAGCAACATTTTGTAATACAAGGGGCATATGTTTTGAAAGAGATGACTCTGATCCTGGTGTCCCTTGCTATGAAATAGGATCCTTCTGGATTATGCCATGAATTCACAGTGCAATCCCAAAGAGTCGTTTAAACACTCTGCACCTCAGTCTTGCAAATTCTTCTGTATAAACAAGAAAACATATATGCCTCCCAGATAATTTAATAAAGCAACTCAAAACTAAGTTTGTCTGCGTGGTAATTTCTGTTTCCTAAAAGCAGGATGAAATACAATCTCGATTTCCTTCTCTGCTGAAATGAAAAAAAAATTAAAAAGGAGAAGGCTTAAATGATTACAAATGGCCCTTTCAGCTCCAAAGATCGATGGTTCTGTAAGTCAGAACACTTGGTCAGAGCTACATTATACCCAGGCCAGTGGCTGATCCTCAACAAGAACCCAGGGATTTATGGCGGAGGTAGATTGTCCTATTTAAGCACTTCCTGCTGAGTGAAGTAGTGCTTCCTTTTATTTGTCTTACTGGTCTTCTACTCTTTATCATGCTATTTTGTAATGAGGTGTTTTCATCTGTTTAATAAATATCTATTGAGAGCCTACTATGTGCCAGGCACCACACTAGGTGCTGGTGAAGCAAAATGAAATGAGACTCTCTCCCCTATGTTGCATTTTTAAACTATAAACCATATTCAAGCCAAAATACATCATCTTATAAAGTAATATTTATCATGTACATGATCCTGCTCTAGGAACCATGCCAGGCTACCCCATTAAACTTGATGGACCTGAGAATAGTAAAACTATACACTGTATAATGTATTTATAGTATATAGCAAGGCAACAAGGTCCCCCGAGAAGGGAAGGCAGGAAAACTGAAAAATCATTGTGCTCGCACTTGGAACTCACAGGCCATTTGCAAACTCCCTATTTGGTGACTCCATTTCTTTAACTATAAAGTGGAGATAATAAGGCCTACTTCTAATATTCCTCACAGGATATTATGAGGATTAAATAAGTAAACGCACATTAATTACTTCATGCCTTTTAAAAAAGCACTAAACAAATACCAGGTATTGTTGTTTGGTAGCATTACATAAAATCATATTAAAGTTAAAAGCCTACTGTAGTCACCCTAATGGAAGTTTAAATCCCAAGATGAAAGCAGTGTACGTTGAACAACTAAAATCAGGACACACCCCTAAATATCTAGTTAGAAACGAAATTGAAACTGGAATTAGTCACATCACTGAAAGATGGCTCCTCAAACAGGACAGAACTTACAAAATATCTAGTTTATGCCTATAAAGTTGGATTAAGGGCATTTGTGATGGCAAAGTTGGATCAGGTGAAAGGGAGAAGGCCAGGGTGAGCCTCACCTGGATTGACCAGTCTTGGGTTTAAAATTAATCCTCACCTGGTTGCAGTTTTAAAAGGAAAACTCCTAGTTGGTGGGGATCATGCCTCCCTTGAAACTCATGCCGCCAGCCCCTCAGTGCCAGAAGGGGGATGCTTCCACCACCAGGGTATTGGATTCATCCCATCTTCAACAGCAGAATCATTTGTTAACCTTGAGTGGTCAACTGCAATGAAATTCATTTGTCTGTGATCAAAAGCATAGGTTATGAGCCAGGAATGGTGGCACAAGCCTGTAATCCCAGTACTTGGGGAGGCTGAGACAGGAGGATTGCAGGTTCGAGACCAGCCTCAGCAATTTAGCAAGACTCTCAGCAACTTAGCAAGATACTTAGCAAGACAAAAAAATAAAAAGGGCTGGGGGTGTAGCTTGGAGGTAGAATGCCCTTCAATCCCCAGTACCAAAAAAAGAAAATAAAGAAAACTTAGGTTGTGTTAAAATGTTCTGTTATAAAAGATCCAGGCTTTTGAAGAAGAAAATGTCTCAAGAGATTTGTCTTGCTAGGATATTCAAAGCTGAAGCAGACACTAAACAACACTAACCTAATAAAAACCTTCACCAGCATCCACAGAACTATCTGTAAACTGAGCAAGAGGGATCAGGAAACTGCTCCGTCCCCAGGGCAAGTCCCAGGACAGAAAGCTTCCTGATTAGCGAACAAGACTCTCCCCAAGACCACAGTATTTCTTTCTTTTTCTCCTTCTGCACTATAGGCAGGAAGATAAAAGAGAACAGAGTTCCCCTTTTCACCTTGTACTTCTTCCCTTCCTTCCCCAAAGAGGGCATGAAGAGTAGAGATGGATAAGGAAATTTGGGGCCCTGATCCTCTGATGCTAAGCATGGCTGAAAGTTGAATGTAAATCTTTAGGAAGGGTGTCTCACTACAAATGAGTGTTCAGTTAGAGTGGATTAAGGAAAAAGATTAGTTAGAAAAATATCAGACTTTAGTTTTTATTTAAGTTCTAAAATAGTGTTTTTATAATCCATATTCAGCTAAACCCAAATTGTCTTAAAGAGGTTTATTTGGATAACAAGTGGAAATTATTTCATTCATAATCTGTTAGGACATATCCAAATCGCAAGCAAAGCAGAAGCCTTTTACTATGATTACGATCCAGGGGAACCTCATGTACTTATTTTTGAAAGATGAATGAATCTCCTTGGAAAGGTGACTCTCTGTGTTTAAAGTACTGAAGCACATGCAAACCCACAAAGTCTAGTAAGTCACACAATTTTCTCAGCACTACATTCCAAGGTCTTAAATTACTTAGAATCAAACTCTTTCTTACACCTAGGCTGTATCTGTTTTATCTTGGGAGATTACAAAAATTAAAAGTATGTCATCCCTAGAGAATTAACTCTTCACTTTTATTAAAGCTATAAATCACCAGCCACCGACCACTGACTGAAATTAATATCCTAATTCCTGTGCTATTCCCACTTAACTTCCAATTCTCCGGTTCTTGTGGGGTGAAAAGAAGGTGATGGAACTCAGTTTTTAGTTTATAAAATATAGTTGTTAAAATTCTCACTCTTGCTCTCTTATTAGGTTTTTACACACAGAGACAAAATATAGGTTATGATTTTTGAAACTTTGCAGGTTTGGTGTTTTTTATTCCCAAAACTTTATTCAAGAAACATTAAGATTTATTAAGCACCTACTATGTTTTTAGGTAATATTTTCATCTCAGTGGCCTCACTTTTTCATTTTCATGAGGTTCATTCCATAAGACCCTTCAAATAACTTTTTACCTGCCAAAGGAGGGAGGGAGGAAGGAAAGAAAGAAGGGAGGGAGGGAGGGAGGGAGGGAGGAAGGAAGGAAGGAAGGAAGGAAGGAAGGAAGGAAGGAAGGAAGGGAAAGAAAGAGAAAAAGGGAGGGAGGGAGGGAGAGAGGGAGGACGGAAGGAAGAGAAAGAAAGAGAGAGAGAGAGAGAGAGAAAACACCTGTGGTTCCTCATCTGTCTTCTGAGGGTAACAGAAACTTACTAATCCTATAGCATATTAAACAGAAAACAATTCTAGAGGTCCTAAATTACACTTTTTGCCACTTCTACCTCCAAACACCTATTTAGGATCCTAAAGCCCTAGACTGCTGTAGATTTTCTAACTGCCAACACAATATCCAGAAGGTTGCCCTATCTGAGCCCCTTAATGGGCCACAGGAATCTCCTAACAGGTTAATTTTGAGTCATGATTGAATTTCTTCATCACTTACCTGTCTCCATTTCAACTTATCATGGCATAGTGAGAACTGTGGTGAGCCATGGGGCTGACCTAGAGCTTGGCTGGAGTGGACCGCCTGTTCCCCAACCCCCAGCCTAATAGGCGTCTGTTTTGAAAGGATTATCTTACCTACAGCATGTGAAAGGTGACTCTTCATACTGTGAATTTCTTTCTAGTTCAGCACTGGGGACCTAATTATTTTTTAAAAACAAACAGGTTCACATGGAAACCACTTAAATGTCTACATCCATCATGATTATTTTTAGTAGCATAGATTCACATTATCTCATTATTGTCATTGTTTAACACCAAATTAAATGGTTTAATTTTGAGTTTTACTTACTGCTATCTCTGTGAATATATCAGGCTATGGCATATTTGAACCAGAATAAAACACTTTTTTTCAAATCCATCAAAAGAACCTGGAGGGCAGGTTGGCTACCTTTTAAGCATGGTGATGATGATTTTTTTTGTGTGTATGTGGTACTGGGGATTAAACCCAGGAGCATTCTACCTCTGAGCTACACCCCCAGTCCTTTTTATTTTTTATTTTGAAACAGGGTCTTGCTAAGTTGCTGAGGGTCTCACTATATTGCTCAAACCTATGATCCTCCTGACTCAGCCTCCCAAGTACTAGGATTGCAGGGGTACACAGTGAATATTATTTATACCTAATTCTGAGATTCTGCTCCAAAATGTATGTATGCTCACAGATGTTGCTCACTCATCTCCATTTTTAATTACCAAGTGTCTATCAAATAAAATAGTTTTTATAGCTTTCTTTTAAAACAAGTCAATAGAGATCCCCTATTAAAAAGGGGTAACTTGTGGAGTCTCAAATGTTTAAAGAGTAAAATTCTACATGGTTTGAATGTTGAAGAAGAAACAGTCTATTTCTAAGTGATGATATATTTACTCCAGCCTCAATTCTTTCACGTTTCCTCCAGCTACTGGCACTGGATTTTTATCTCAAAGTACTATCAGTTTTGCAAACCTTGGGTGGAAAATCACAGAACTTGAGAGAGGCCCAGTCAGGGGAAATCAATCCTAGTCAAGCCAAAAAAACTCACATCTTCATTGCTTCCAAGCTGAATGACAAACAGTCCCCACCCATCATGATCCTTCTTCAAATAACTTCTTCATTTACCTGTGCAGCACTTCCTGAGAGTAAGGACTGGGCTTGACTGGATGAGCTATTGTCTCATTAGGACTTGAGAGGAGCCAAACAGACCAGAATGCTTTTCCCAAGGCCCCCTCTGGCGCCCTCTCCATCCCCCCTGCCGCCACCGTTAGCACTGTTTGCCTTTTCTCAGTTTTTGTGTTGCCCAAGACAGATCGATAAGCCCCTTAAATGATTACTACCACTCTGCATTAGCTTTCAAAGCTACTCACAACTTGTCCATGTTCGGCCACTGATGTATGATGGGAATGTTGACAATGTAAAAGGAGAATGAAATCACAGACCCGAACCACTTCCAACAAATGAAAATCACTGAAAGATTCTCCCTGGAAACCCCTTTCTTGGGATTTCACCCACAGGCTGTTCAAAGCATATGTGGAGTGTAGAGTAAGATGTAGCCTCATTGTTTTTTTTTAAAGTTGTTGGTGTGTTTGTTTGTTGTGGCACTGGGGATAGAACGCAGAGGCATTCTACCTCTGAGCTACACCCCCAGCCCTACTTTTTATTCTTTATTTTGAAACAGGGTCTCACTAAGTTGCGGAGGGCTTAAGTAGCTGAGGCTGGCTGCGAACCTGGGATTCTACTGTCTCAGCCTCCCAAGTACTGGGATTACAAGCGTGCGCCACCACGCCCGGCTTCTCGTTGTTTTTCAATCAGCAGGAATACCAAGAACAGTCACCTAGGCATACATAATGGGCCTTTTGTTTCAGTAAGTTAGCTTTTAAAATAGTTTTTTATTTTCACTTTCTCCTTTTGGATTATCCAGAAAAAAATTATATAATTTCTAAGCATGATATCCTAGAAAAATAACAAAATTTGAATTTCATTGAGAAGCATGATAAATGCCTCTAAGGGGGAATATCAAAATCTAATGTCTTAACCGGGTGTGGTGGCACATGCCTATAATCCCAGTACATGGGAGGCTGAGACAGGAGGATTGCAGGTTTGAAGCCAACCTCAGCAAATTAGTGAGACCCTCAGCAACTTAGGGAGACCCTGTTTCAAAAATTTTAAAAATTTAAAAAGGGCTTGGTGGTATAGCTTGGAGGTAGAACTTCTCTGGGTTCAATCCTCAGAACCCAAACAAACAAACAAACAAAAAACTAATGTCCTCTTTTCACCTTTCCCCATGTAGTCACGTGGCTTGAGGGTCCTTTATAATAGTGCTCCTGGAGGCACAAGGACACGGCTAGAACTCTTTCTATGATGCGACAAGGGCAGTTAGATACTACATTTTAGCTCAGGAGACTAAGACAAAGTGAGTTTGGAGAGCTTGTTAAATACTTGCCTCATTTCAGGACACTGCTACATTTTCCTTGGCTGGTTCATTGAAAGCCTGTCATTATACAAAACCCTGCATTTGCACTACAGCAACTGCTGTGTCTAAGTCAGAGTGGTGCTGAAGTCATCCTGTCCCACAGGGTTCCACATCGTCTTAGGCTCCGAGAAAGAACACAGCCACGGTGGAAGGAAGCCCCAGCAGTGCTGCTCTTGCTGGGCTTGATCAGCAACAGATGGGTGTTCCCTGGCATCTTGTCCTTCTAAAGGACATGCAACCAAATTAGAAATGTCTACACAGCTCAAGCAAAGGGCAAAGTAAAACTGCTTAGGCTTAACAGTGTTCAAAAAGCAACGACCAGAACGGACTTGTTGGGGCAGTGCTGTAGAGAGTGACATTGGTTTCAGTTACTGCTGACTGTCAACATGTGTGTGATGTGCACATTTCAAGGGTGAGCACCTACTGTGTGCCTGGCCTTGCTAAACATGAAGGAAATGCGGCCGTGGAAAGGCAGGGAATGATACAGGGAATCGTGCTGACATCATTTTGGGGTGTGAAGGAAAGAAACAAAAACAGTACAATATTCTCTGGGGACAGGAGGAGAGATGCCAGTGGAGTGATAGAGAGGGTCTAGGGGAGGGATGTGGGGAAGGGAAGGAGACTTGATGAAGGAAACAGTTGAAATAATGCTATTACATATGCAAAATTATCAATGACAATCTCAATATCTTATACACAGAAAGGGAAGGAGGGGTTGGGATTTGGAGGGAAACACACCAAGTGCTGTGTGCACGTATGTTCCTATCACTACGAACCTCATCGTGATATATAATTACAATGCGCCTATAAAAGTATTTTTTTTTAAATAAAAAGGTAGTATAGAGTAACAGGGCAGAATGGTAATCAAGTGCTGTAGATAGAACCATCCGTCCCAATGGAAAAAGTCTTGGCCATGCCTGGAGCCAGAAGAGCAATCCAGGCAGAGGACACAGCAATCACAGAGAACAGGAGGCAAGAAGCGAGAACTCTCAGAAACTCATGGCACAGAGGAAAAGGGTTATTTTGTTTATTTGTTTGTTTGCATTTTTGTTGTTGTTTTAATGATTGAGTCTCTTAATAAAGGATCAAAGGAATATAATGAACAAGTGTAGGTGAGATAAATGTGTTCGCTTTTTAAATGCTCTATTATAATTTCAGATACTTTCTGGAAGGAGGAACACTTTATGATTCTTTTTTTAATGAAGACCCAGAACAATGTTTGCCATGTGCTTTCCTTCAGGTGCTCAGGAAAATGCTGGGACCTGATCTGAAATGTCTGCGTTTTCACTCTTGATTTAGATTAATTTCTCAACTATGACCTGTGAATGTGCACAGTTAAGCTATGGACAGACACCTAGTGTGGATCCTTCCTTCATCTTTCTTAGGGAAGCCTTCCCAGGACACCACCTCAATTTTAACCTGAGCAGACCCTGTCTGGGAACCAATCAACTCCCCTGGGAACAGAGCAGACTGTCTCCAGGCTTTCACCAAGATCCCAGGGGAATCTCCTGGTCCAGGCAGAGTTGACTTGCGTCAGGATGACACAGCTCTTGGTAAGGGAAAGCCCACCTTGACCGTGTGTCAGGGCAGAGCACTGCTTGAGACTCAAGCTCTCAGCAACATTAGCAGTATCACCCCTTTTGTAAGTCTGCATCCCATTGAGTTTAGTCTACAGGAGGAATCGAATAGGCCTTCTTCTGCTTGATTAGTTTTGATTTTTCAATACATCATAACAAATGATGGCCAATCAACTGGATGGTTGCACCTTGATCAATCTGATCAGCAAGATCACATCTGCTTATTTTATTCACTTAATCACCAAACAGGATCAACCACAGAGAATTTTAGTTTGTCTCATCAGCTTCCAAACAGAAACCTGATGAAAAATGGTCAATTTAAGGTGTGGATACATGGGTATATAAAATGAGTAAAACATGCATTTATTTTAAAAAACACTTCATAAATCTATTTTTCGCATTGTATCATTGAAAGAGATCAACCTATAATATATTCAGTTTGGACTCCCTTGTGCTCATCCTTGTTCACTACTCTCAGCTCCTGTTTCTGAAAAGTTGCATGTAAACTGAAGTTTTGTGAACTGAATTGTATTTGAGATCCATTAAAATAATGTCCTAGTTAAATTATAAATCCATTTATAATCGATGAAGTCTTCTCAAATGTTTGGTGTACAGTTGGAATTTCATACAATAGCTTTGCTTAAAAGGGAGGTTTTGTTGCAAATTCTGTTTCCCAGCTAATTTGTAACAATTTTTAGTAAGCCTAAATTTGTGGTCAGATTCATTCATGAAAAAACACAAGAAAGTCATGTTTCTGTAGTTTAAAAAAGTGGGGGGGGATGGCAGTTTATTTTTTCCTAATCAAATAAGTAGGAACCAGAGGGGTAAAATGTAAATCTGAGTTCCCTGTCATGCGTATTTCCTTCTGTGAGGGGCTTGGCTGCAGTATGAGTGAATATATTCATGTGCTTTACTTGTTAAAACAGCATTTGTGTTAAATGGCTCTGTCAAGTAAACATGATTTATGTCCTTCTTTCTTTTACCCATAATCTTCGTGGAGAAAATTGAGAAAGGAGAAAGACTGAGTTCAGGGAGATCTGACAAAGCTGCAGGTAACCTGGAGGTGGTACATCCACCAACATCTTTCTGCCATACCCTCTCCAGGTTACTTGCAGCTTTGTGAAATCTCCTGGACTGTCTTTCTCCTTTCTCATACCTTCAGGACAACCTGCCTTTTGTCCTACAGGAAGAAGCCTTTTGTTTCTTAATGCCTTTTCTATCAGAAAGACCAATGATTTCATTGAGAGGGAAATGACTTGATGTTTACATACATATGTAAATAAATTGTATTCCTACAGCTCTATGTCTCTTTTATTAAGATCATGAAAAGGAAATAAAGTGAATTCAGAAGACATACGAGACTTTTTAAAAAAATCAGCACCATTAACCACACTGAACGAGCAAAGTCTGAAATGCCTGAATAGAAAACACAAAACGTCATTTTAGTCGCTGAGAATGTAAACTGTTGCATATCTGTTTTACATTCAGGTTCTACCTCACACTTTCTAAAGAGATCTCCATTACCATTAGCTGTCCACACAGTGCACCAAAGTAGACTTCAAAAGTCACTGTAGCTATGTACAAACCTATTTTCCCATGTAGTTTTATAGACTGGGAACCTAACAAGAAATTTCAAAATGTACAGCCTAAAATACTTATTGCGAAAGTTACATAATTATCCTTGAATTCAGCCAACTTTTAAAACTACTATCAGCAGTTCTTTCGAATTCATACATTAAAACATTATTTTTCCACACAACTAAGCTAGTTCAGAGTTGAAAAAGAAGAAAAATGTGTTTGAAACCACTGACGTGTTTTCATTGTTTTCTTCCAAATGCAAAGGAATGAAACTACAAGTTCTTAGTAAAATTTTCTGAAATTAAAAAGAAAAACTACTCTGAGTGTAGGTTGGGAATTTTTTTTAAGGGTTGAGTTATAACCCAAAACTCCCAAAAATAGGAGTTTATGGTGAAAATGACAGCATTTTAACTCTAAAGGCATGAGTGGTGTCCTTTTACAGATGCCTAAATCAAACACAGAAAAGAGTGATGCGTTGCCAGGATGTTCCGTGCACTTTCCTTTAATTGCCATATATAGTTAATAGCCTGGCCATTTTTTAAAAAAGAAAACAAATTGCAAAGTTGCAAGCGACTCGATTACACAATATCTTACCATGCAACATATCAAAAACAACGAATTTAATCATTCTGTGGTCTGGGTTGAATTCAACACTGAAATCTTTTTATTGAACTCCACAACAACAAAGAATTTCAGACTTACAGATGACCATCTTTGAAGTTCGATAGAACCCTGACCATACTATGATTGTCTGATACTGAAAAAGGACAAAGTACAGAGTACAGTATTCCAACCAGGATTTGGGCTGATCTCAGAAACTCGAGAAAAGTCCTGTGAAAGAATTACAGATATAGAATGACGGGATAGGTTATTTGATCTTGCTTCTGAGACTAAACTGGAAAACCTCTGTTTCAGATTAAGCAGCACTTCGCTGCTTTCCTTTTGCTTGTATCCCCAAACACAGGACTATGTCTACAGATGAAAAGAAACAATCGGAAAGGAAGCAAGAGAATTACGCAGTATGTATTATCTACATAGGTCCAGAAAGCTCCTGATATTTGAAAAATCCAGGCTTTACTCAAAATACTAACACTGAGTGACATCAAACCAAGCTCTGGGAACAGAGTTTCCTATAACGTGTGTAATCAGTGAGCGCAGCGATCTCTCCCATAACATACCATGCAACCGAGGAAAGAAATCATCTCACAGCTTTAGAAATCAAGCTATCCCATTAGCCTACATGTACAGTTTAAGCAGTTGACATTTTATGGCTTTCATCATTTTCAAGTAGGCTGCACAAAATGACAAGGACATTTTGACCATATAGTCAACATTATAAAATAGGAATGACTGCAGCAATAGTACTCATTGTAGCTTTAGCTTATTAACTATCAAGACGTCTACATCAAATACATTCAAATTACATTTATATATTTTATGCAAATTTGAGTCATATAGGTCCAGTCACTTAAATAAGTGTTTTTACCATATTAAGTTGCATTTGATGGAATTTTCTAAGTAGGATATCTCTTGTATATACTTAATTATGGCATGGAATATTTTTATTATTTTTACATAATATCTTATTATGTTTTCCTAGGTAGTTTAGAATATACAATTTGCTTTTGTTCACAGAATAATTTTGCATGGTATTCTTCAATTGTAGTCAAAATATTAACTGCTAATTATTAAAAATTTTGTATTTATTTCAAGAAATGAGATAAAAATATGGAAACTTTTGAGAATAAATGTATCATGAATACTTAAGTATATCATTTTGGAGGTGTTTCTTACATAGACTATTATAAGTGAGACAGTGAAAATATGATAGTATTATCTTCATTTTGAAATGTAAGAGACTTTCTAAATAAATTTAAAACGTAATTAGATGAAGCAAAACAAATGACACATCAAATTACATAGACAACACTGAAGAAGGAGTAACTATCAATTTAAAAAAACTAACTCTAGGATAACAAAACTGGTAAAATGTTGTTCTTATGATTTTGGAAATACACCACCACCACTTTAAATTTATTTACATTACATAGGTTTTTAAGTCTCAGTTCTTTTAACTGCTATTTATTCTTTTACAATTAACACCAAACTTTTATATAAAAATTCAAAAAAGATCTTGCTAGTGACTTAAATTCATTGTACAGTACCCAGAATTGTTTTTGAAATTGAACTTCTCAGCGCTTAGAAAAATAAAACTCATGAGAATCCTTTTGGTTAAATTTAGTCAAAATTCCCAGAGCAAAATAAACAAACAAAAGCACACCATACGTGCAAGGTACACGTAGTGAACAAGGCTGGAAAGAGGAGCTGAACCGTCTTCGCAGGGAACGAGGCAGGAAGCAGAGCCGTGCTGGCACCTAGTGGAAGAAGGCGGTAAGACACGTGTCCTCCTTGGCTCTCAGAGGCATGCTGGGAAAGGAACACATTTTAATTATTTTGATCTATGCTTTCTATTGCTTACATTCGAAAGGAAGATAAATAAAAAGTATCTGGAGTAATCCACTCTAACTATGCAACCAAATGTTGTGATTTTAATTTTCTGCAACGACAGAAAGTTTGGAGGGGTGGAAGTGGTGGAGAGGAATAAGATCAGATGGGTGAAAAAAATACTAGATTATAGATATATTAGATGATAGATAGATAGATAGATAGATAGATATAGACCCCAGTAAATTTTATATATATATAAATATATATAAAATATTGTTGTCTATGTAATTTGATGTGTCATTTGTTTTGCTTCATCTAATTACGTTTTAAATATATATATATATATATTTATTGGATATATATATATATTTATTGGATATATATATATTTATTGGAGATATATATATATATATATATATATATATTATCCAATAAATTCAAGGATTGTGAAACTTTCTTTTCCCTTGAAATATTCTGCCAAACCTGGTCACACTAGTCTATTCTCCGTTGAGCAAAGAATTTTTATCAACTCAGGTGATGGGCTGTTTGTTAGGTAATTGGGACATAAATCAACCAAACACTACTTATACTCCGTAGCATTACATTTGGAGTTACACGCAGAGGTATAGTTCTAATTCCTTCATGACATTATTTAGTTGGAAGGCAAATTTAGATTTGAGCTCCATCCCCATTCAACCCCCGCCTTTTGGGACTGGTAAAGGTGTGGTTCTGATGGAGCACTTCTGTTTTAGAAGGTTATGTGTCTTGATATGAGCAAACAGAGGCAGAATTACTAGTACCCTCCAGAGAGAGTCATGCGTCAGTGAAGTCCACCAAGTCAACGCTATGGCCTCCTCCAATTGTGAGAAGCTGTGATCTCCTAGAGAAACAGCTTTATCATATTTTTCTTCATTGGGAGATGGATTTTAGTTCACTGTGCCTATAAGTGTTTCAAGGACTACATCTATCCCTTTATTTCTTGGTATTGTCAGAATGTTTGATAATTATTTTATGATGGAGATGCAGTAGGGTCCTCTCATACTAAGGTTGAATCAAGACTTCTTCTCATGGTAAATTAGGAGTTTTCCATAACTGAATACTGACTTAGGTTGCTGAACTACAAGGTTCTCATTATTCACTCTGGGTTTGCATTACTTTATCAAGCAATTTTATTGTTTTAGATAGTTGGCTTAATTTTTAGCTAATACATGATGAGAGAGTATATACATTCTTATATATACATTCTTTCCTAGTAATAACATTTTTCTCATCTTCTTTATTATGGAGCAACCTGTTTTTATCTTGTTGTATTAACCAATCATACACCTAAGGCTTATCCTATATATTCTATGGATGCTAAACTTATTTTAGCTAATATGATTGGGTTTGTTTGATATCATGTTTTAGACATCTACAAGTCTATTTCAGAGCACACAAACAAATTATTCTAAGTATCGGGACTATTTCTGCCCCTCTAGGTCCCTGTCCTGCTGTAATATCTAAGTACAAGATAAACTACCTCTTGTAAGTTTGGTTTGGGGAAATGCCAGATAACCCTCCCAGCGATCCAGGACCCCTGGGCTCATGCAGCTTACATAGCATCAGACCTGATGGTACAGCAAAGTCTAGTCAGAATGGACTCCCGAGGAGTGAAGCAGGACGGGAGCCTCACAGGACTTGATGGTACCATCCAGCCAGCAAGCACCCCATATTCAAAAAGTTGCCCCAGCAACCTCTAGGCACATGCTTCCCTGTAACCAGCTGGATGAACTGATTGAGAAAACATATAGTGAAAGCTTTTTATGTCAAATATGGAATTATCCCTACTCAATTTATAAGATAAAGACTAAACAGGGCAAAAGGAAACAGATTAGTCTCAATAAAAGGTTTCCTCCAACGGATCCCCAACTCCCTCTGAAATCCCAAATTCACACAAACAAAAATCCTGTCTTAACCCGCTTCCAGTTGCATCACAGAGCCATGATCCTGGGTTAATCTCTGTCCTTTCTTAGGCGACCTTGCTGAAGTGTGGCAGGGGAGACCCTGCCTGTGGTGGGCCGGTTGTCAGGGTCATGCCCTGAAGCCAGTTCACATGTGGGCCCTGGCCCAGGGTGGTGGGGCAAGGACTAGCCAGGGCCAGGGCCTGCTGTGAGTGTGGAAGGGAACACATGTGGCAAGTGGCAGGAAAAATGATTGTCACAATTTGCTTGGAGAGACTGCCTTCAGCTTTGGAGGGACCTGGAGAGAGGGAGGGTCAGGGAAGATTCAGGAAGCCAGTAGCTGGGCCTTGAGAGAGGGCTGGCCTTAGGTAAACATGGCGTGGGGGAACCGACATGAGGAATGTGTGTAGATGGATATCAAGACCTCCTTTCTGCCTCAGGCAAGAGACATCTGTCCCACAGCCTTCTGCCGGGGAAGGGTGGGGCTCCAAAGTCTGAACAAGTGACTATGACTGCCCTATTTAATACATAAAAAACAGTGCACATTTGTAAAGCATTTCTAAGCCCACAGACTTTACACATGGCCTCATTAGCAGATAAATTCCACGTCTCCCCCTTTTCTCCCCACCTAGCCCCTCTCTTATTTTTTTTTTCTGTCCCATGTCCTGTCCTTTTGTGTGGTACAATGAGCATTACTTCAGAAGTCAGAACCAACAAAATACAGAACCAAGACTGAGTGCCCGAAAATGAGGCCCACGGCCTGCTGCTCGTTCATCCCATCAGTTTATTTTTGCTGTGTGAAGCTAATTTTTAAACTGACATATACTATACTTTATCACCATTTCAATAATACCCATGATACCTTGGGTTGTAAGAACATACCAAGTCCTCCGTAGCCCTCCATTTCTCTAGGAGAACCTTTACCAGTCAGTCTTCTCAGGACAACCAAAAACCAAAACCAAAACAACACAAAAGCTTTCTTTCTTCTAGCCCAGATTATTATTTTTAGTTCTTCAGGCTTATCTGTGAGCATAAGAGATCCCTGCCCTTCCTTGCTCCAAAATGCTCCCCAAATCCTGTAAAAATGGCTGGGTGGTAAAGAAAGCCATCTTCCTTAAATGAAGAAACTGAGACCCCAAAGTAAAGAATATTGCTACAAAAGGAGGTCAAAATGCAAGTTGATATCAAATGCCCAATCCATAGAGCTCATTTTTAGCCTGTTTAAAACAAATTTCAACTACATGATCCAGAAAATCTTCTGGGCATATATCCAGAAAAACTGAAGACAAGGGCTTGAAGAGATTATCTGAACACGCTTGCTCATAGCAGCACCATTCACAACAGCCAAGAGGTAGAAGCAACCCAACTGTCCATTGACAGACAAATGAACAAACAAAATGTGGTATATATACACAATGGAATATTACTTCACCTTAAAAAGGAAAGAAATTTGTGCACACACTACAACATAGTTGACATTATGCTAAATGAAACAAGTCAGTCACAAAAGGACAAATGCTGTATGATTCCACTTATTTCTAGTACCTACTTAGAATAGTCAAATTCAGAGAGAGAAAATAGAATGGTGGCTGGAGGAAAGAGAAGGGGATGGCTAATGCTTAATGGGGACAGAATTTCAGCTTTGCACCATGAAATGCATTCTGGAGCTCAACAGGGTGGTGATGATTGTACAGCAATTTGAGCGTACTTAATGCCACTGAACTGCATACTGAAAAATGGTTAAGATGGTAAATTTTACCCCATCAATAAAACTAATATTCAATGAAGAAAAAAAATTGACAACCTTTCACCATTCAAAATCTAGAATAGGAATTAGAATATGTGAACATCAGCAAGTCAGCTCTACGATATACCTTTGATGCAAATGATGTGTGCGCTCTGTTAACACAAGAAAAAGGCATCAGACAAATCGGTGAATACCTCAAGGAGTGCGGTTATAGAAAAGATTAGATCCAAAACAAGAAAGTAACAGCATGATGTCATCAACTGCTTATAAATATTGGACATATGAAACAAGTTTGCAAATGGAAATTTACTTCTCTGTTTTCACACTGCACTAATATAGTAAAACATCAAAATCCAGTGTTAAAAGCTTTAGAATGTCAGATACCTCACAAGCCATGGGTACATTCAAGGCTTATGTCCTCTTGCTTCTAAATAATTTCTGTATTTATTAGCCAATAGGCATCATCACTGTAGGAGAAAGTGTGTATGGTTCCTTCAAAGGCAATTAGTTAGCTTTCATTAAGTGTACCATAAATAAAATCATATTTGATCAACTATTGATACCAGTAAATACATAACACCATAGGTAAGTAATAGCAGTAGTAATTCCAACAAAAGCATACTGTTTGTCTTTAAACCTTTCAATGACATGAACATGCACCCCCTTAAATTCTATTTTATACATACATCTGCCTGCCTGGTATAATTACAATTAAGAAAAAGAGCTGCTAAAGACTGGGCCGGTGAAACTTTTCTTTCATAAATCATTATTTCAAATGTGTCATCACAATCCTCAGCTGGCCAATTAATTAAAACCCAAGTAACCGTCGGTTTTGCTGCACACGGTTCAGCCTCGCAGCCCAGTGAAAGATGGCCACCCCTGTAATCTTAATAATACCTCTAGGCTGTCAGCATGTCACGGCCTGACCATGAAATCTAGCTTGACAGATAATGGAAGTGAGTTATTAATGCAAACCAACTTATGCTCAGACCGTGTTTTAATTCTTCATATGTGTTCGTTTGGCACAATATTACATTTTTTTCCCAGTCTGTCTTGTGGCAGTTCTATTTTGGAAACTATTTCTCTTAGTAACAAGCTTTTTCTTCATTTTCTTCTTCTTTTTTTTAATGCTGAGACCTTGCTTTATTCCATGTCCTCCAATTCTCTTCGCCCCACCCTCTGTGATAGCAAAAGTTTCTAAGATCCTTTGTACTTTCATCTTCGGTAATTTCCACTCTTGCCTTTTGAACTAGCCCATAAGTGATAATAAAATGCATAAAGGAATGAGAAAGAGAATCCTATTACATCTACCTGCATAGTTTAGCTGCACACCCAGTAACAATAAACAGGCATTCTTAAGTCACAGCATTGCATTGGAAATGGGGCAGAACTTGTGTATTTTAACAACTTTTTACAACTAGTAACCACTACAGCATTTATTTTACTTTTTAAAAGAAAACCAGAGAAGGTTCATAATTTAAACTAAAGGGTCTTTCAGGCTCAAAGACAAAAAGCACTTCTGCTTAGCACCTGAGTAATAATGTGGGGGTGTGTACAGGTGAATTAAGAGGGCTGGACTCCATGAGAGTTTGTCTTTGGCTGATCTGAAATGTCTGACTCCTTTCCAGCCCTGCAGTCATTTATTATCCAGCAAATAAAGCCTGGGTTTTTGCTCTACAAACACAGTGGTGGTCCTCAGCTTATGATTTACCATGTCTGCTCTGAAATGCATGACACAGACTGCTACAAAATGGTCTCTCTCATATGCAGACACACACCTCTGATGATGTTTTAGCATGATTTACTCTTGTGCCAGGAAAGCCAGAGAGTTTTGGTCAGCTGTACACATTTTCTCTCTCCAGTGTAACACTCAAAACACATTTTAGGAGGTACTTTATATTAAACGATAAGTATTTGAACATATATAGCAAAGGCATCTCAGGTTTTATTGGGTTAGTAACTCAATATTCATTTTTCCTCTTAGAGGGGACTATTTTTAAGACGGAGAAGCATTGCACCCAAAACACATTTTAGGCATTAGTGTATCCTAAATTATATGTATGTGGAAATAAATAGTGAAAGCTTCTCAAGGAATGTTGGATTAGTAATTAGATAGTTCTTTTTCCTCCAAGGAGAGACCATCATTATTCAAAAGTGTGAATATTTCATAAGAGCATAGAAAATATATGGTATTAATAAGAAGGGGCTTTTTGCTCCGACGGAAGTGTGGACAAATCAGTTTAGAAGTGCTGGTTTCTAAGTGTGAAATTATGACCTCAAATCTCTATCACACATGCATTCAGTTACCAACACAACTAGGAAGAAGTATCTTATGTAAGACACATCTAGGGGTGCAGGATATTCATAAAAGCCAAAGCCTCCAATTTGTCCTACCCTAATTAGCTGGGATAATATAGTATAAATCAGAAAACAATCAAGATTTAGTTGATATATAGATTTATATATGCTCTCTAAAAAAAATATGGTAGCATGAGTTCAGAGCTGACTTAGGTTCCAAGTGGATTCAGTTAGGCTTGTCAATCTTGGCAGAGCTAAGTTGCAAAGCGATCGTAGAGAATTTGGCAAAACTGACAAGTTTGCATTCGAAAAAATCTTTTCTGCAGTAATAAGCAAAAGAGAGGTAAGAGAAAACTAAGAAAGAATCATTTAATGTAAAACTGCTTGAAGATAACGAAAATAACTAGACATCTTAGAATATCTTTAACAACATGGAAAAGCAGGGCAAAGTTACCATAGGTATCAGAGTGATGATTCGCTAGGTCTAAAGTTACCCTGCTAAGTGTGTCAGCCACCAGCCACAAGTGGCAATTGAGTGTCTGAAATGTGGCTAGTCTGAATGGAGATGTATTATAGGTATAAAATACACATCAATTTCAAACACTTAGGACTAAACACAGCATGTAAGATGCCTCACTCTTATTTGATTATATGTTATTATTTTAAGTTGATTGTGTTAAATAAAATGTATTATTAAAATCAGTTTCACCTGTCTCTACTTTTTTAAGTGGATACTAAAAAATTTAAACCTACATATGAGGTTTGCATTATATTTCTCCTGGACAATACTTGTTCTCAAGGATAAAGTTACAGAATGTTTGAAAATTGAGAACTTCCAAATCATGTTATCTATTGCCCCACACTTGACAAACAAGAAAAGTGGAGCTTAGATTGAGTGATGAGCTCTGGGAAATCCCAGAATTAGCAGTGGCTTCTCTCAGAGGTCAGGGTCTGACTATCGGTTCAGTTTTCCTTCCTTGAGAGTATCAGGAAGGGGAGAGATAATGACTTGTTTCCATCACCACACTCAAAACGCTACTCTTTCAGGCAGTTTCAAAACACTTTTCTCGTCCTTTGGGATGCAATATAAGAACCTTTCATCTTGACTTACAATAATCCATGCAATTTCTTCATTCTCTTCTTGGCCTTATTGATGGACACTTATCCCGAGACACGCCTTATGTAATATTGTGAAAATTGTATATATCTCAATGGAGATTTTAAATTCATGTCCTAAGTTCAGTTATTTAGAAAGTGATCAAGGTTGTAAACCAATTCGTAAATGTCCATCAACAGGTGAATGGATAAGGAAAATATGGTATATGTATACCGTGGAATATTATTCAACCATAAAAAGGATGGAATGCTCTCAGGTGTAACATCAAGGTTAAAACTGGAGATCATTATGCTAAATGAAATAAACCAGGCACAAACCAACTTGAAAAAAAAACTTTAAATTTGTGCTTAGAGCACAAGAAAAATTGAGCCATTTTTCACATGAGCTTCAGGTTTCTTCATCAGAAATTCTATACCCTCTTCTCTTCCCCACCTCCAATTCTCTACCCCTGCCTGGCTACAAGCATCGAAAGGGCTTTTCCTTTCTACAATCATTTCCATATCTATAGGATAAATGTTTTTCCTTAGTAGAACAATTTTCACTGTTATTATCCTGCTATCTAAGTTTATATCGATGTCCATTTCTAGAGTCCCATTTTCTGTGAGTCCAGAGTTGAGACAGTAATGGAAAGCAGAATAAACTAGAGTTGCTCCCCTTGCTCCCAACTCTGAGAATATTAGCCTTCAACAAAGGTTGAGTCATTTTCCAAAGCAGGCAAATAGGTAGCAATAGGTTTCTTAAGTGGGGGACTTTTTAAGTGGGGATAGTTCTGGACCCATTCTATATCTAATATGTCGAAGGAAATTTAGGGTTAAACTCAGTAAAACAGCTTCCTTTTCCGAAGTATATCTCAGAAACTTTAATATGCTAATGTATAATCTGCCTCTTTGAGTTTGCCAAAGTTCTCCAAATCTATTTGAACCATGTAAATCCTGTTCTCGCAGAATGTCCTGAGATATGGGGCTCCCCAAGGACATGTTTGGGGAGATGTTGAACCATGTGATTTGTTGCAAGAAATTCACATGTCAGCTTTCATCTTTGTATTACTGCTGAGTAACAACAATTATTTTATTTAGTCATTTAGCCAATAAACTTGTATTAGCTTGCTAGAGACTGAATTCTTGAGTCCCACCTATTAAATTCCTATGTTGAAGCCTCAATCCCCCCACATGTATTTGTAGAACCTTTAAGGAGGTAATTAAGGTTAGACAAAGTCATAGAGTAGGGCTCTAGTCTGATAAAACTGATGCCCTTATAAAAGAGGAAGAAACATCTCCCATCTTAGCTTTCTCTTTCTGAAGGTCATTGAAGACACAGGAAGCGGCCATCTGCAATTCAGGAAGATAGACCCGCCAGAAAACAACTCTCTGCCAGCCCCTTATCTTGGATTTCCAGCCTCCAGAGCTCGGGGAAGATAAATTTCTGCTGTTCAAGCCATCCAGTCTCTGGCATTTTGTTAGGGCAGCTCCAGCAGACTAATTCACAGCTCCTAGCATATTTTAGAGGATGCAAATGGTGAACGCACAGACAGACCCAGTCCCTGGCCATGAGGATTTTGCCTTTCAGTTCAGGGGCAGTGTAGGAAAGAGTAACATTCTGGTATTAGACTAATGAATCACTTAACAGGGCCAGCAGCCCTTTGCCCTACATCCTAACCTCCAGTTTACATTCTCATTACAGGGGATACTCAATTTGTGTTATAAATTCTTACTTTAATACATAGACTAGTTGCACCTCTTGCCTCTCTCCTATTTTTCTGGTAAAACCTGGAAATCCAGGATTCTAAGTCTGTTTCCCTTCACCCTTGTCCTGGAGTGTGGAGGGCAGCTCTGACCAGGCAGCAAGGAACACACTCCATGCTTCCCCTGCGATGGCTCTCCAGGGGCCCAAAGGCAAGGCTCCACTTCCCTCATTTGCTCAGTTCTGGTTGCAAAACCACACAGCAAGTGTCCTCTGCCCCTTGGATCTCCAGAAGGAAAAACAACCCAATCTGAAGTCAGTCCTACCTACCATAACCTAAAGAGACAGCCTTCTAGTCAGGCATGGTGGCTTATGCCTATAATCCCAGTACTTGGGAGGCTGAGATAGGAGGATCGCAGGTTCGAGGACAGCCTCGACAATGTAGTGAGACTCTCAGCAAACTAGTGAGACCCTGTTTCAAACTAAAAAATAAAATAGGACTGGGGATGTGGCTCAGAGGTAGAACTCCCCTGAGTTCAATCCCCAGTACCAAAGAGAGAGAGAGAGAGAGAGAGAGAGAGAGAAAGAGAGAGAGCCTTCTCTATCTGCCTCAGAGGCAAGGTTGTAGGGACCAGGTCACATACCATCAACTGACCCCTCACCCCTTTAAAAATCACACAAAAAACAGCAAATAGTCTGACCTCTCTCCTCCCATAACAACAACAACAACAATATAATTATTACCAAGACAAGTAACCTGTTTTTAAGCAGCCAATAATTCTGTTCATAAATGGGATTTCAGCAATAGATTTTTTTTGTAGTACTGGGGATTGAATCCAGGGGCATTCTACCTCTGAGCTATACCACCAGAACAGGGTCTCTCTATGTTGCTGAGAGTCTCATTACATTGCTGAGGCTGATCTCAAACCTGCAATCCTCCTATCTCAGCCTCCCAAGTACTGGGATTACAAGCATGCACCACCATGCCAAGCTCAATGTTTTCTATTTTAAAATATTCTAGTGGGGTAGGGTGATGCATACTTGTAATCCTAGTATGTGGGAGGCTGAGACAGGAGGATTGCAGGTTCAAGGTCAGCCTCAGCAATTTGGCAAGATCCTGTTTCAAAATAAAAATTAAAATAAAGAGCTGGAGGTATAACTCAGAGGTAGAATGTCTCTGGGTTCAATCTCCAGTACCAGAAAAAGAGAGAAAGAAAAGAAAAAAAAGGAAAGGAAAGGAAAGGAAAGGAAAGGAAAGGAAAGAAAGAAGGAAGGAAGGAAGGAAGGAAGGAAGGAAGGAAGGAAGGAAGGAAAGAAAGAAAGAAAGAAAGAAAGAAAGAAAGAAAGGAGAGAGGGAGGGAGGGAGGGAGGGAGGGAGGAAGAAAGGAAGGAAGGAAGGAAGGAAGGAAGGAAGGAAGGAAGGAAGGAAGAAAGGAAGAAAAAAGAGATGGAAAGAAAACATTGAACAATAATATAACTTGAAAAATTCTGGACTGCTGATCAGTTACATTATTTCTACTACTTTTTTCCACAGCAGTGTCTCAGAATCATGGCCACATTCTGCATCTCAAAGCCAAACCCCTACAAACCAATGCATAAACCCTGCCCACCACACTAGCCATTGCTAGAGCACATCAAAAAATAGTGGTTCCTTATCCACAGACCTGTTCATTCAACAAAGCCATTTTATCTAAACATTTATGCAAGGGTTGGATTATTTTTTGTGCAAAGCATTGTTTTGGAAAAGTATCAAAAAACAGTTAAAATATATTAATACTAAAGCAATTTAATTGCTAAGACGATCTAGTTTAAATCCAGTTGTGCAATCTTGAGAAACCCACCCACTTGCTCCGAAGCTTAGTTTCTTCAACCTCAAAATGAAGGGGAAGATTATTTGAGCTATAAAATATCCCCATATACCATGACTGAATAAAAAAAAATTCCTTGAAACTTAAACTGCTATCTTTAAACCCCATCCCCTCTTATATTTTGCAATTCCAAATTTTAGGTAAATCATGATACACTATGAAAGTAGGCTAGTTCAACTTAAATTTTAATGACTGCAAAACTCTCTAGTTAATCAGTGCTTTTTCTTTAAATAGCAAGAAAAAGCAAAACAATGCCAACTGCATGCTACTATTTTCTCTTTAGAAACAGAGATAAGGTCAGTGGTGAGGAAGGAATGAGCCTGAGATTTGTACAAATAAACTCACTTTGTGTGCTTGTGTAAAAACAGTTCAACTGTGGAGGGGTGGACGAAGAGGTGTGTGTCAAGGAATACATAATTTCAGTTAGATAGGGAGAAAATTTTTCAAGAGATCTATTATACAGCACTGATACAGTTAATGTCGATATATTGTCTTCTTGAAAAACATAGAGAGTGGATATTATATCCACAAAATGTTGACCATGAGATGATGCATTTGTTAACTAGCTAGATTTGACCGTTTCACTCAAATGTATACATTCAGTACTTCAAGATATCATACTGATCTGGTGTGGTGGCACCTGCCTGTAATCCCAACTACTTCGGAGGCAGGAGGATTGCAAGTTTTTAGCCAGCATGGGCAACTTAATGAGACCCTGTTTCAAAATAAATAAGCTGGGCATAGTGGCACACACCTACAATCCCAGTACGTAGGAGGCTGAGACAGGAGGATCACAGGTTTGCAGCCAGCCTGAGCAACCTAGCAAGATTCTCAGCAACCTAGTGAGACCCTGTTTAAAAAAAAAAATAGGGCTGGGGGTATAGCTTGGAGGAATGTTCCTGGGTTCAATCCCCAGTACCACACAATGAATGAATGAATGAATGAATGGACTGGGGGTGTAGCTCAGTGGTAGAGCATCTCTGGGTTCAATCCCCAGAATCACACACACAAAAATAGATGTCATGTTGTACATGGTCACATGATCAAAACATACAATGCTGTCAATTTAATTAATTAAATACTTTGCCTTGCGATTGGGTAAAAAATGATATGCGTTTCCAATACAGAGTAAAATTATGTCATTCTGGATCCATTTATTGATCTTAATCCCTATTCTGCACTGGCCAAGCTCGGGACTCAAAGACTAGGGAACCCGGTCCTTCCATTTGGATCCCACTACCTACATACCACAAGACCTGGGATGTGGGCCTCAAAACCTTGAGGTTTTAGCCCCAGGATTCCTCCAGGGGTGCAGGTCACAGTGAAGAAAACATTTAGCTTTCCAGGTGAGTGACAGGTGTTAGGAAATGCCACACAATTCAGCAATTCCTTATTACCAAGCAGATGAATTTGGAGATTTTTATGATTCAGATGAAGCCCAAACAAATCCACTTATTGCAGAAATACACCTCTCACTGAGGTAGACACTGGCCCACGCTGTGCCATTGTCTGTCTAGGCTCAATGACTCGGGTCCGTTGTGTGGTAAAGAATAGTTGACGCCTCAAGTTCACAAAGAGGATGAGAAAAGGCCACTAGATGTTGACTTTGCCCCTGAAGAATGTATTGTCCATGGGAACACGTGGTATTCCTTAAACCTAATTATATTTTCAGATTATCTTACCTTTTGAAAAAATAAACTGTCTGAGTTTACTAGTTTCTAACTGTTGCCAGGATTTGGAAAACAGTGCAACCTAAGCAAAGGCTCACCTCAAATATCATCCCCATGGTCTCCAAACTCCCAGATTTCACAGATCAGTAGTTGTTTTATAACCTCAAAGAAGAACTTAGGGTTGCCAACTTTTTAATTTGCCAAGCAAGAAAAAATTTTCAGTTATATCATAATCTACTCTTACCATTATTCATGAAAGAAGACGAATTGTTAATAGCACAGGAGTAGAAAGGACAGAATCTTAAGGACAAATCTTTAATTTAAAGTTAAAATAATTTTATAAAATTATTTTCTTTATTTTTCTTATTTCTTTTTCTTTTCATGTGTGTGTGTGTGTGTGTGTGTGTGTGTGTGTGTGTGTGTGTGTTGCTGGGATTGAACCCAGG
>PVJS01009454.1:0-50336 GCA_004027185.1 Glis glis
ACAACTGTCCAGTTGAGGCGCAGATGACTGTGCCTGTCTTAGGTTATTTTCTCCAAAGAATAAGCCTTACCCGTCATTGGAGCATAGATACGATTTTATCTATGTCCTGTCTTAGGTTGACTTATCTTGAGAAAATTTTACCCGTCATTGACTACCAGCCACTGCTCAGGGGGCTGCACAAAGCTATATCCTGTGCATTCCAGCCTTAACTTTCCATCTAGTGCTGAGAAAGCATTTCACCAAAAACAGGAGACAGACCTAATTCCAGAGGAGTGAGAATTCCAAGACCCAGGACACCTTTTTCTACGGGCATACTTCCTTGAAGCTTTTGCCACGTCATGCGTGTAGGTTCACGCAGACTCCGTAGGAGGCAAGGCAGTGGCATGCCTCCAGGAAGCCCACAGCCATTGGATGGGACAGGCAGCCAGGTAAACAGACTGTAATCTTGAATGATAAGTGCTCTAGGCAGGAGGAGCTCAGCACATTGTGAGAACTTAGACAAGGGAAACCCAGCCAAGATGAGATGTAGGCCAGTGGGGGAAGAATTGTGAAGGAATTACACCTGGTCTTGCTGTTCATGAAGAAGGGGAATTATCTCAGCTGAGAAGGGGCAGATGCATGGTTCAAGACAAAGAGGAGATAATGCAAGCATTGTGAGGAGAGAGCATAGATTGTTGGTGGTTCAGCTCGTTTTAGCACCAAATAATACATATTCCATTGTATTATTGATGTGCCATAGTAATTTTTATTTTGTTTTATTCAGAAAGCGCAGAAAGGTGAGAGGGTCTATCCCATGAAATAGGAGGAGAGCCATCTGTTGGGAATGAGTTGGAGAGAAAGTAGGCTAAAAAAAAAAAATGGGGCCGGGCGTGGTGGCGCACGTTTGTAATCCCAGTACTTTGGGAGGCGGAGACCGGAGGATCCGGGTTCGCGGCCAGCCTCAGCTCTTTCTCTCTCTCTCTCTCTCTCTCTCTCTCTCCTTAGTGAGGCCCTCCGCAACTTCGTGAGACCCGGTTTCAAAATAAAGTATAAAAACTAGGGTCGGGGGCGTAGCGCGGAGGTAGAATGCCCCTGCGTTCAATCCCCGGTACCGCAAAAAAAAAAAAAAAAAAATGGGGACATTCTGCAATAACCACTGGGAGGATGGAAGAGTGTCCAGCTAAAGGATAAAACCACAGCGCTTCTGCAGCACCACTTCCACTCATGGGCCTGGCGGAACCAGCAGAGACTTCAGGTGCTTAGAGAGTTTCACAACTATGATTTCCTGGCACCTATAGGAAAGGACAAAGCACTAAGGAAATTGGGACCTGGGCAGATCATGTGATGGACCATTAGGAGTCTGGTTTGTTCATCAATCTCTCTTTTAAGAATGTTAACTTTTACTCTGGAAATTGTCCAACATAAAGTAGAGCGGATATTATGTTGAATTCCCATGTATTCATCACCCAGCTTCAATAATTGAAACATTTCAATCCTATTTTCTCCAATCTCCCTAGCCCCTTCACTTTTTTTTCCCTGGGTGTTTATAAAGGAAATCCCAGGCACCATATCATTTTACCCACAAATGCTTCCATTTATATAAAAAGCAGAGCTTTTTTAAAACAATAACTAAGATATTTCTTCCATAGATAACAAAATTAACATTATTTCCTTAATTTAATCTGATTTTCAATAAATATTTAGATTTCTCTAATTGTTCAAAAATTTAGATACATTTTTTAAGAATCAGGATTGAAATAAGAATCACACATTATCTTTGATATTTCTCAAGTCTCTTTTCTAAAATAGTAATTTTTAAAGTATAATTTATAGCGGGGCATGGTGGTGCACATGTGTAATCCCAGTACTTGGGAGATTAAGACAGGAGGATCACAGGTTCTAGGCCAGCCTCAGCAACATAGCAAGACCCCGTTTCAGAATAAGCTGGAGGTATAAGCTTGGAGGTAGAATCCCCGGTACAAAAAAAAAAAACAGGAAATAATTTACATATAATGAAATTTACCCTTTTAAATTATGCAGTCCAATGACTTTTGACAAATGGGTGTTTAGAAGAGTAGGAGGCATGTGCTAAAATATATGAGTAATTCAATAATAGAATCTTACACAAAGTCAAAGATAAGATTAAAAAGATATTTTAAATTTTATATGAGGATAGAGAGGGTCAGGATGTAGTTTTGAAAAAATATATGGAATTTTCCCCTCTAGAGCAGAAGTGTGAGGTAGTGTTAAGAAGGTATTCCAGATAGAAGGAAAAACATGTGAAAGTCACCGAGGCAGGAAATGACATGGTACATTGTGCAATGGAGATAGATTGATACTGTTGAAAATCAAAGCTAGATGAGGTAGGTGGAGAGAGAATAGTGAAACCACACATGAGATGAAGAGGCACCTTGTATGCCATGCTGAAAAGCCAGGAGAAGGGGAACTATTAGAGGAGAAATGTCATTTTGAAAGATTTCTCTGCTGGCACTGTAGACAAAGAACCAGAAGAAGCCTAGCACAGGGAGATCAGTTCAGAGACTATTACAAGAGGCAAAAGAAGACAGAATGGGCAGTGGAGGCAGAGAAGAGGAGAACTAAGGACTGAGGAAAGAGGTTTAGCAACTGATGAACAAGAATTAGTGAGTGACTAGAAGAAGACATTATAAAGTAAGAAAGTTAGTGAATAATTGTTATGGTTTGGTAGAATGTCCCCCTAGACCTCACGGAGACAAGGCAGCAGTATTGGAGGTGGGGCTTGGCTGCTGAGGAGGGGTCCCTGGGGGTGTGGCCTTGGGGACTATATTTGGTTCCTCCTCTCTCTCTCTTTCTCTCTCTGCTCCCTGCACCATGCCCTGAGCTCTGCAGACTTCATCTGGCCTAGTAAGGACTGAACCCCTGAAACCTCCAGAACTGTGAGCAAATAAATCTTCCTTCCTCTAAATTATTGTTGACAAGTTTTATTGGTCCCAGCAGTAAGAATACTGACTGAAACAATAATCTAGGATGATTTCTGAGTTTTTGGTATGGGAAGTTCCCAAAGATGGTGAACATAAGTTTTGGCTTTGGAGTCAGATGGACCTGATTTCGAATCTCAGATCTGACATTTATATACATGATGTGTGAATTGGGGTAGCATACCTCTGTAAATCTCAGCCTTCTACCTAAAATGAAGATTAAATACCTCACAAGACAGATGTGAGAATTAAATGAGGGAATATGCAATGCTAATCCAGAATTTATATATGTGGAGAACTCAGTGAGTATTATTTATTAGACTTATACAGTTCCAACATCCCCAGTTGTAATATGAATGCTTGAGTAAGAAAAAAACACAAAAGTATGATCCCATTAGTTGTGATGCCCTATAAAATGAAGAATCGAGGAAATTGGTATGAAGGTAGAAATTGGGTGTCTGAATGTTACTTAAAATATGACTGTTTTAGTCATCATCCTCATTGATATGATCCAACATCTGACACACACACACGACTTAGAGGAAGAAAGATATTTGCTTACGGGTCTGAATATTGCAGTCCATATATGTATAGTTCATTTATGCCAGCTGCCAAACAGCTGCCTATAGGTCCTCTGGGAATGACAGCAGGGAACAGAGAGAGCAAGGGGATGAGTTGAGGGACATATATAGTCCCCAAGGCCACACCTCAGGGACTCACCTCCAGTGATGCCTGTCTTCAGAGGCCACACCCCCAGGGACTTGCCTCTGAGCATGGCTGCCTCCACAGAATAAGGTCCAAGGGACATTTAACTTTCAAACCATAACAATGACTGACAACTGAAATCATACTGAGACTGAAACACACCAAGAGATACACAATGGCCAGCATGTTCACATTGTGCTTTTACACAGATATTCACACCAGTCTTTATAATGACTTTAAGAAGCCATCATTTCTTGTTACTTTCATTTTATAAATGAAGAAATCTCAATGAAGTTCAGGTCACATACCGAAATGGGGTAAAGCCAGGTTTTAAAATCCTGTGATTTTTCAACTATATCTTCACCGTGTTAATAGCTATTTCCATGTGCCAGGTACTATGTTAAGTGTTTTATATACATTTTCTTATATATCCCTCATAACCAACCTCTGAAATAGATCCTATTATTAACCCCATTTTACCATTGAGACAATGGAATTTATTTTATTTATTCAAAGTCATATATCTGATGAATGATGAAGCCAGAATTTAAGACCAAGAGGTCTGACTCTAAAGTTCAATCTTTTAAACACACTGGTATAGTTCTAGTAATCTTTGAAACACACCAGTTGAAGCTCTGAGCTTATACCAGAGATCAAGAATTCAATGCTGAATTTGGGCCCGTAAGTAGCTCTAAATTACACCATTTCATATTTGAAACAAAATTAACCTGATTGTGAGAACATAAGCAAAACATCCATAATGAAGGGGAAGGTCTCAAGTTTCAAAGTGAAATTAGATTTATTAAGAAACCAGAGTTATCCCTTCAGTACAAATTTATAGCTGTCCTGATTAACTTGTTAGTTTCTGCCTATTGTTCTCTCTGGCTAAGATCCTGATTTCAGTTATTCATTGAATTAGCAATCCCACTGAGTTTTGTGTTATCCCCAAATTTGATAAGTCGCCATTGTCTACAAGTCAAGTCTATAATAAAATCAAAGACATCAAGATTAAATACCCAGGGACCCACATCTGGGCCCCTCTCCAGATTGGCATTAACCCCCATAAAGACCCTCCAGACACTATCATTTTGGCAGGTCAAACAACTAGTAACCTGAGCCAGAATATTAGAATATAACCCATGAAAGCCCATAGGGTTTAGATTCTAGAAAATACACTAAAAAATCATTTGTACAAATGTAGCCTGGAAATAGTACCAACCATAACTAAACTGTCTTTTCCTAAACTTCATCATTAAAGGTAATTTTTACATGATAAGTTTATCTGGGGAAGGTATGTGGAACCAGATAAGGAGGCCCAGTCACGAGCAATCCAGGATGGAAACCTTTTTTTCCCTGTGGCCTGAGACTTGCCTTCTTCAGCAAAAGACACCAGGGGAGGGGAAAGCTGATGAGGGGCCCAGCCAAGAGGACAGCCTGGCAGCCTAGACCAGGATGTTCCTTGTCTCATCAGGTCTGAGATTCTCCTTGCTCCCCATCCTTCAGAGACATCAGGTAGTGAGGGGTATCCCACCATGCCCCACCGAGAGACACCCTGTGGCCTGGCTGAAGAAGAACACCCCTTCTACTCCTATAAGCAGCACCAGCAGGGACCACTGAGAGCCACAGTGGCACCTGATATACCAACTAGACCAAAATAATGCCATAAAGGACTAAATAATGCCATTGGAATAACAGCCCACAAAAGTAGGCCAAGACCTACATGCTGAACCTAAACAGGGCAACTACTGCTAGAATAAAAGAATTAAATAGGCTCCCGTGTTTCCTAATGCAATAGACAAAATGTCCAGGATACAATAGAACATTACCTGCCACATCAAGAACCCAGAAAAACACAACTTGAATGAGAAAAAGCAATGAGCTGATGCTCACATCTAGATGGACTGGATGCTGAAATTCTCCTTTTTTTATTTTTATTTTTTATTTTATTTTATGTGCTTTTATGGGTGAATTATAGTCTCACTTCATAATGTAAATCATGTTGACATTGACATATAAGCACTCAGCGCTTGGTGCCCCCCCATTTCTCCCTTCCCAATACAGAGTACTGTGATTGACGTTGGTATATTCACATATATACACATAGTCGATGGTAGTAATTCCATTTATGAATCTCGGTCTTCCCCTTCCCCTTCCCTTAGACCTCCTCCATGGCTTCACTGAGGCCTCTCCTCCATTATCTGAAGTCCCTCTGGTATCCCATTTGCTCCCTAGCTTCCACATATGAGAGAAAACACATGACCCTTCACTTTCTGTGATTGGCTGATCTCACTTAATGTAATGTTCTCCAGGCCTTTCCATTTTCTTGCAAATGACATAATTTTGTTATTCTTTATTGCTGAGTAGAATTCCATTGTGTGTATTTTCCACAGTTTTGTAATCCATTCAGCTGTTGACGGACACATAGATTGGTTCCATAATTTGGCTATTATGAATTGTGCTGCTATGAACATGGGTATGCATATATTACTGTAATTCTCTGGTTTCGATCCCAAAGGAGTAGTATAGCCAAATCTTATGGTAGATCCATTCCCAGCTTTCTAAGGAATCTCCACACTGATCTCCATAGCGACTGAACTAATTTGCAATCCTGCCAACAGTGTAGAAGAGTTCCTATTTCCCTACATCCTTGTTATTTGACTTCTTTATGATTGCCATTCAGATTGGGGTTAGATGGAATCTCAGAGTAGTTTTGATTTGCATCTCTCTGATGGCTAATAATGTTAACAAGGGCTTTAAAGTCATCTTTATAAAAATCATCAATTACAAATTCTCTTAGAACAAATGAGAAAAAAATATCAGCAAAGCAACAGAAGGTATAACTGAGAACCAAATGGAAATTATAGAGCTGAAAAATACAATAATATAATTGAAAACAATAGCAAATTTGCTGGATGGGCTCAATAGTAGAGTAGAAATTTCAGAGATTAGCATCAGTAAATCTGAGGATATTATGAAGGAAGTAGCCCAACCTGACCAACAGAGACAAAGTAACCACCCCCAAAAAACCCCAGAAAAATACCCCAAGATCCAACAGTCAGTTCATCAGAGTGCCAGAAAGACAGAGAGAAAAAAATGCATGTTATGATTAGCTATAGAAAGTCCTCTGAAGAGCTCATATATTAATGATCAGAATTGATGTGATTAAGTCATGAGGGTTGTAATCTCATCAATGGATAAATCCACTGTGATGGATTTACTAGGTGGTAACCTAGGCAGGTGGGGTGTGACTGGAGAAGGTGTGTCCTTGGGGGTGTGGCCTTAGGGACTGTGCTTTTGTCTTTGAATCCCCTTGCTTACCTGCTCTCTTGCTTCTGGTCTCCATGATGTAAGAGCAGAACTCTTGCTCTCTCCCTCTCTCTACTTCCCACTGCCATGCTTTGAGATCAACTGACCCCAGCCTCACATGGACTGAACCCCGAAATCTCCATAAAAACTATGAGCAAATAAATCTTTCTTCCTTTAAGTTGTGGATGACACTCTAAAAAGAAATGTTCATGTAATCTGTAAGAGGCAAAAGAAGAGAAATGGAGGAACAAGACCAGATGAAACAAACAGAAAATAAAGTGGTAGACTTTGCCAATAATACTAAAATATTATTGTTTTAAGTGCAAATAGTCTAAATAACCAATCAAAAGACACAGGTGAGGGGGAGGAGTGAATGGGTGGGAGATGGCTAGTTTGTAAAAGGGCAGCACAAGACCTGGGTGAGGTATTAGAACTGGTCAGTACCTGAACCCCACAGCAACAAAGCTGTATATAATATAACCACACAAATATTCAAGTACAAGTAAGTCCAGGCAAAATCTGAAAAATAGCTGTGGATTGTATCAATGTCAATATTTCAAGTGTGATATTAGACTATAACTTCACAAAATGCTTCCATGGGGGAAAGCTGGGTAAAATATACAAAGGTCTCTATTGTTTCTTACAAATACATGTGAATTCATAAGTATATCAATAAAAATGTCAACTAAAAAAGATATCTTTATGCTGTTGTGCCTGTAATCCCAGGACTTAAAAGGCTGAGGCAGGAGGATCACAGGTTCCAGGCCAATATGCCGTAATTTAGCGAGAACTTGTTTCAAAGTAAAAAATAAAATAGGGCCGTGGGTGTAGCTCAGAGATAGAATGCCCCTGGGTTCAATCCCCACTACTACAAGAAAGATATTTTTTAAGTTTTAAAATTTTGCTTATGTTGTAACATGTTACAGAACATCTATGCATTTGTTTATATTCCATGAACTTAAGTCAGTTTATCAAACAATAAAGACAAGGAAAAATTTGTATTCTCTTCCACATACATGAATAAACTTTTGGCATTTGGAGAAGAGGACATTATCAATATTTTGAAATAATGATTATTATGGGTCTATGAACTAAGAATGTTGTCTAATCTTTCACCACAAACCTTATACCATTTTCTTCATGTATAAATCAGGAAAGGACCCCCACCCTGGAAGAATGCCTTGCCCAGAGAAGAAACAATATAAGTCCACAGTGAAGTGTTTTGAAATGCTCTATTCCTATCAAAAATTGCCCTTGAGTTAAATAACATAAGGAAAGGAAAAATGGTTGGAATGCTGTTCTGTTAACACTAAATCTTTATTGGTGCTTACTTTTCAAATTTGAGCTTTGCATTTAGCTTATCTTTATCTGCAAGTTTTTCCCAAATCCCCAGGGTTTGGTTTTGTTTTGCAGTTCTGGGGATCAAATCCAGGGCCTCCTACATGCCAGGCAATACCCTACCACTGAGTTACATCCCCAGCTCCTAATCTGCATTTCTTAACACTGTTTTTGGTACTAGGGATTGAACCCAGGGACATTCTACCTTCAAGCTACACCCCCAGCCCTTTTTTATTTTTTATTTTGAAACAGGAAGTTGCTGAGGGTCTCTGCTACATTGCTGAGTCCTGTCTCATCCTCCCAGGTACTGGAATTACAGTCATGTGCTACCCCACCTGGCTCAGTTCTTAACCTTACTGATTAGAGTGAATATGGGTAGCTAGGCGTGGCGGAGCTTGCCTGTAATCCTAGTACTTAGGAGGCTGAGATAGTTGGAACTCAGGTTCAAAGCCAGTGCGGAAATTTAGCAAGACTTTGTTTCAAAATAAAATAGGGCTGGGGGTGTAACTCAGAGGTAGAATGACTCTCAGTAACACACACACACACATACACACACACACACACACACACACACACACACACAATGAATAGGGGTACATAAGTTATTAGGTATCAAAGGCCCACATCACAGAACAGCTGCTTGGGAACGTTCACAACAGTATACCATGCACAACAGTATACCAAACTGGCAGGAAGTCTTCTATCTCTCCTTAGTCAATTCAATGAGTGAGTGCTGTTTTTGTCAGCACTGGAGTTTGAATCCAGGGGCATTCCTACCTCTGAGCTATATTCCCAGCCCTATTTTATTTTTTATTTTTGAAATAGTGTCTCACTATGTTGCTGAGGCTGGCCTTGACTCTGCAATCCTCCTGTCTCAGCCTCCCAAGTATTGGGATTACAGGCATGTACCACCACATCTGGCTGGTGTATGGTACTTTGAAGATGTGCAATTACATTGTAATCATATTTTGCTCTGCCCAGAATATGGCATTGAATGTGGGGGGAAAATGTCTTCTCCTATCTTTGAATACATCAAAAAATTGAGCCCTTGTTTGTCTACATTTTTCTTTTCTCTTCTTTTCTTTTCTTTTGGTACCGGGGATTGAACCCAGAGGCGTTCTACCTCCACGCTACAACCCTGGCCCTATTTCTTATACTTTATTTTGAAACCGGGTCTCACAAAGTTGCGGAGGGCCTCACTAAGTAGAGAGAGAGAAAGACACAGAGAGAGAGAGAGAGAGAGAGAGAGAGAGAGAGCTGAGGCTGGCCGTGAACCCGGATCCTCCGGTCTCCGCCTCCCAAAATACTGGGATTACAAGCGTGCACCACCACGCCCAGCTTGTCTACATTTTTCTAACACCTTAAAGAAATGACATGGGTTCACAGTAGAACTCACTTTGGTCTAGAATCTACATGAATAGAATCTACATGAGTAGTATCTCAGAGCTGAACTTACTCAGAGGCTGTCCAGTTCAGTCTTCTAATCTGTCCAGTTCAGTCTTTTAGTCTGGTCATCAATGATTTTGTGTTTTCAGCACACAAATACTGGACATTTGGGCAGTAAACTTAAAGGGATTGAAAGACAGCTAGGTATGGTGGTGCACATCTATAATCCCAGTACTTGGGAGACTGAGACAGGAGGATCACAGGTTCAAGGTCAGCCTCAGCAACTTAGTGAGGCCCTCAGATATTTAGTGAGACCCTGTTTCAAAAAAAATTTTTTTTTTTTTTAGAAAAGGAGAGATTGAGCTGGGTGTGGTGGCACATGCTTGTAATCCCAGTACTTGGGAGGCTGAGACAGGAGGATCACAGGTTCGCGGCCAGCCTCAGCTACTTAGTGAAGCCCTCTGCAACTTAGTGAAACCCTGTTTCAAAATGAAGAAAAAAAAAGGAGAGATTGAAAGACTTAAAAGATTTCTAAACAAATTAATAATTGCAATGCAATCACTAAACATAAATATATATATTTGGTTCTATATATGTATATATGTGTATATATCTATGTATGTATGAAAATAGGCTCACACAATCACAGAGGTTGAAAAGTTTCATCATGACCATCTGCAAGCTACAGAGCCACAGAAGCTTGGCAGCATGGCTTGGTCAAAGAACAGAGGCCTCAGAACCAGGGAAGCTGATGGTGTAGCCCTAGTCTGAGGCTGAAGGCCTCTGCTGCAAGTCCCACAGTCCACAGGTTGAGAGGGGCGGTTGGGGGTGGGTCCTGAGGAGAATCAGCATGATCTCACTTGGTGACTGCCTCAGGGGAGGCCATGACTGTTTCCCCAGGTGATGTGGGATTGGTGTCCTCAGAAAGAGGTAGAGAGAGCTGGGCATGGTGATACACTCCTATAATCCCAATACTTGGGAGGCTGAGACAGCCTCACAGGTTCGAGGCCAGCCTTAGCAACTTAGTGAGACCCTATTTCAAAACAGAAAAATCAAGAAAAGGACTGGGAGTGGACCTTGGAGGTAGAGTGATCCCTGGATTCCATCCCCAGTATGGGGATGCGAGGGGTTGGGGGGAAGAGGTAGAGAGACCAATACTAGGGTGGGGAGGAGGGAGGATTAAGGAGGCTACTTCCTCTGGCATAAAAGCAAAACAACAGCAACAATAACAAAACAAAAACAAAATCCTCCTCCAAATTTAGGAGCTCAATGTCTCTAGTCTCAGCAGGGCCCTCCCATCCATCCCCATCCCAATTTATAGGAAATCATTCTTTCCTGATCAGTGCGCTCACTTTAAAAGTAGATGCCCTGTGAGGCTGAGAGTTCAACTTTCCTTATAATTCAGCCCATGGCATAATGTGGGCTTGCATTTGATTTTCAGCCCTGTGGCTACAGGAGAAAAGATTCTCCCTCGGGGCACACTTAGAAGCGGTTAGGCTATTTATGCACATCTGGAGCAGGGAATTTGAATTCCTGGGCTCATCCTTTTCTTTTATCCCTTTGTCCCGCTACACTAGGAATAACCAACCAATATCCTTCAGATTCCTTGGTTTTCTATGAGTGTTCCAAAAAAAAAAAGTATCATGTACAGAGTCACTAAATTCCTTATTTCTTGTAAGTGGTGAATCAAAAATATCAAATGCATTTATTCTGCATTTCTCTGTAAGCAGTTCATGCTGTGGGCGGATGGTACCCTCTGGACTATGAGAAGTAGCATTTTTAGGTTTAATCAGATTAGGAAACAAATTTCTAATTTTCCTTACATTTAAATTTAAGAAAATTTATCTTTAAAATTCTATTCATTTAGAACTGCTCTTGGTACTAAAATCTGGATTAGTCAAGGTTCTCAAAAGAAACAAAATATATATATATAGGTATGCATACACATATGTGTATATATGGTAATCTACTAGAAAATTGGTTCAAAGGTCATAGAAATTAAAAATTTTCCACTATGGGTCTCTTCAAAGCAGAGAGCCAGAGAAGTTGGTAGTGTGGCTCAGTCCAAGAAGGGAAGAGCCTCAGAAGCAGGAAGGATGGGGTCCAGCCCCCAGTGCAAGGTTAGAGGCCCAATAGCCTCTGGAAGACTGTGGGTACACACTCCAGGGTCCAAAGGACAAAGAACATGGAGCCTGATGTCCACGGGCAGCAGTAGGAGAAAAGGAAGAACCAGAGAGAGATTGGCACTCCTTCTTGTGTTTCCACGTTCTATGGGGCCCCTAATAGATTGGATGGTGCCCACCCACATTGAGGATAGGTCTCCCCCACTCAGTTCACTGACCCCTACGCCAGTCTTCTCTGCAAACACTCCCACATATACCCAGGAGTAATGCTTTACCAGTCTCTAGATACCACTTAATCCAGTCAAGATGAGACCCCAAATTAACTATCACAGAGCCTGAAGTCAAGTAATTAGTAAATATTAAAGCCAGATTTTAATCCTGGTCCATCTGATTTTAAAGCCTGAGCCTTTTCCTCAAGCCTGAGCCTTTTCCTCTATACATTTGTCTAATTTGTTCTTGTTGGTTAAATTAAGTCCATAACATTAGTTCCAGTCATTGATTTCTTTATCTGCTGAGACATTCAATTGTTATCAGATGTTTAGCCTTTTGCCAAACAGAATACGGCTTCCCCCAGTCCATCAGCGGAGTGAAAATCCTCCAATCGTTTTGGAGTCTGCCTCTGTGTAATATAATCCCTGGATGTTCTGTGTTGCTTGGAACACCTTGGGAACAGATGAACATTCTAAAATTCATCTTGCAGTTTCAGCTCAAGTGAGTGCGACCTGAATCACAAAGGATCAACGCAGAAATGAGCATCTTCAGAACCTCAATCAATCCAGAGTTAGGAATCGCCTGTATAATATGTACAAACAAGTGAATAAAAATGAGAATGATTTATCTCTACAGCAGACTGCTGGCTACCAAGATCTGCTTTCTCCCTTTTTACAAACAAATTCATCTTCATTTTTCAAGGCTACCTTAATTTCAATAAATGAACAGATACATTTGGGGTCAAATATATCTGTGGCTCTTTCTTTCCATTAAATAGAGTACATAAATTCCCATGATCTTCAGCATTATTTAACTTGTCTTTCTTGGCACATACATCTCTGCATATAGCTGAAAAAGCACATCAAGAAACATCGCGCTCTTTGGTGTAACTCCTGCTACCTGCCAGATTGTTTTGTCGTTTTGTTTGAGTTTGTTCCTTGAGTGGATGCAGAGAAGTATTGATGAGGGATGGAGCAAGGTGGCAGGTGGCCCTGCCCCTCTCTCTGTAAAGAAGGTATACCCTTGCTGGGCGTGGTAGTACACACCTGTAATCCCAGTATTTGGGAGGCTGAGATAGGAGAATCGCAGGTTGGAGGCCAACCTCAGCAATTTAGCAAGGCCCTCAGCAACTTAGAGAGACCCTGTTTTAAAATAAAAAGGGCTGGGGGTGTAGCTTAGAGGTAGAATGCCCCTGGGTTCCATCCCCAGTTTAAAAAAAAAAAAAGGAAGGCTATAGGTTTTCGGGTTATTTGTTTTTCTCCGAAGCTAAGTTGGGGGGTATAAAATTACATTTTGGACTAATTTTCAATTCTCCTCCATCTTCCTCTTTCTCCCACAAAGATTCAATACAAATTCATAATTGTGTTTCTCAATTCAGTTTTATCTGCTTCTGGTGGCAGGAGCTTAATTTTATTTATGATAACAATATATGCCCAGTCTAAGATATATGTGTGCGTGTGTGTATGTATTTATATTTTTAATTTCAGTCTGCCTTATGGTTATCCTGTGGTCTTGTGTGCAATGTAAACAGAACTTCAGGACTCTCCTCAGAGGGGGCAGACATGCTGAGCCTATACCGTTTGCTTTCTGCCCTTCCCCTTCTTCTTCCTGGGATGCAGCATGATGCTAAGAGTGGGGTGGCCACTTTGCCACATGGGCCACAATCTTGAAAATAAAAGTTACATGTTTACGGGAGCTCAAAGTAGAAAGAGCCAGATTCCTGATGGCATTGTGGAGACAATGGACGGCCTAGCTATGCACTTCTTGGTATGTGAGCAGCATTAAACCCTTATGTGTAAATTGGGTTTTCAGTTATATATCACCCAAATTATTCCTAATTGATATCCTAAATAATGCTTTACTCGTATTAGATGTGACTTTTTGTATTTCCAAAGCGATACAATATCATACATAGAACTATTATTTTTGTGTCTTTCTATGACACATCTGACAACTTGGTGAACCCTCAACATCAGGCTGGGTTGCCAAAAAGACCTAAGACCCATGATTTCTCCCTAGATTGTAAGTCTGTGACAGTAGGGACAATTTCTGTCTGGATCACTGGTAAACTTCAGGGCCTGTTAGTGGCATGCCCAGAAAGTTAAATCCTTACCCAACAGATGAACGACTTCATGAACAAATGAGCTTACAGTTTAGTTGGAGAGATTAGCAAGTAAATAGATAATTAAAAGGGAATAAGCTCACAATTAACACAACTTCAGTTAATCTGGAGGAAATTATTAGGGTGTGAAAACCGAGGTGCAGCTAGAAAGGGAAGAGGTACAGGGGGGGCTTTCTGAGGTGGGAGCACAGTGAGGGACAGAACTGAGCATAGTTCTGAGGCCTTAGTGTTGGATCCAGTACTCCTCAGGGACTACGTGCTGGTCAGGCTGGACCCAAGAGCAGAAGTTAGTTGAAAAGGTCCTAGGGATTTCCCACTACGAGGAAGTCTTCTGGTGTAGGCCACTGTAGTTATAACTGATGAACTGATTTCAAAGTGCTCTTCTTTTCTCCATCTGCAATCCTAAATTTTGGCCTTAAATTTCACAAGTTTTGTGGCTTGATGATATGAATTTTTTCAAGCACATTTTCATGACTTCCACTACTTTTGTTCCCATTTTACAAGCCTACAACAAGCATTCTGATTGCATTTCCCAGTGGTTTTCGGACAATCTCTTCCACTGTTGAAGTGGGGTGTGTTTGAAAGACCTTCCTGTCTTAAAGCATGAGGGGTTGACTGGGGGTTTCATCCCTTTCATTCAGAAAACTTTTCAGCCAGAGCTGTTATGATATTTCTTGCTGTGGCTATAGCAGCTGGGGTTAAACACATCCCCTGCTTTCTGTCTCAACAGGGCTTTGTGGTGTGTAGTATTGAGTCAATATATACATATATATATATATATGTATATATATATATATATAGTTTACACTTGGTTTACCCCTGTTAGAGCGGGCAAAAAATGAATTGAAAACAGCAAGGTGACATTTTTCCATGCATGGGGTGAAGGTCAAATAAGCAAGTTAACATTTTTCTCCATCTTTGTCTACATATCTTTACACTCATCTGTTTTAGTCAGGTTTTTTTTTTTTTTTTGTCACCGTGATCAAAGTACCTGACAATAACAACTTAGAGGAGGAAAGGTTTATTTGGCTCATGGTTTTGGAGGTTCAGTCCATGGTCAGCCGGCTCTAAGGCAGAAACATCATGGCATCTGGGAAAGAGAGATAACTACAGGAAGCTGCTAGGGACAGATATAATTCTGAAGTGATTATATCATGCCCCCAGTGATCTGCCTCCTCCAGCCACACTCAACCTACCTATCGTTACCACCCAGAAAGTCCATTCAAATGATTAACCATCGATAGATTTATCCACTGATAAGATTAGAGCCCCAATTCAATTATTTCACTCCTCTAAACATTTCTGCATTGGCAACACATGAGCTTTTCGGGGGGGGCATTCCATAGCTGAACTATAACATTCCCCAAGCTCATTCATGCTTTCGGTTTTTCTCTACTTTGTTTATTATTTAAGATGAAGTACCTTCAACCCTCATGAAATCTAGGTTGCTGGTGTTCTTGTGACCCTCTTTACCTTGCCAGAAAGCTTAACTGGCAAAGAAAACAAATATTATCCTGCACATAAACTCGCTCTTTCCTCCTGTTTCTTATTAATACATGCTCCCATGCACATTTACAATATACTCAGTTTATCATCCACTGTATGTGCATAAAACTTGGTCCCTCTCATAAAGGCAGCTGGCCTGAATGATAAGAGACATGGCAGGATTTCACAATTCAGTTTGCTTACCCATTGGCTGCCATGTAACCTTAAGTCCATTTTGTATTTCTGTAAAAGGGAATGATCAGCTCAAAGACCCCAATGTTGATAAATGTTTCTGATCTCATTGTAGGTTTTCCATCTCATTTTAGAAGTAAAAAATGGAAAGGGAATCATTACATTCATAAGTGTGGAATTATTTCTAATATTAATCAAACTTTCAGATCTAGAAAGTACAGTCAATAGACTCATCTAGAAATTAGCAATGTCATAGAGGGAGCATTGTTTTTGTAATAGTGGGTTCTGATTTTCTTTCTTGATGACAGATTTGCATTTTACCCTGCCTTGTGGCCTCTAGTCCAATTATTATATCTGATTGCATTTACTTTAATGGCTTTCTGTCACATTTCAACAGTTAATATGTTTCTTAACCTAAAAATTTAAGGGTGTGGAACAAATATTTCTCTTGCCACCTCTCCTCCACATATTCATGGGCTAGTCAGCTTCTGAAATGAGGCATTGGTCTATTTTTTCTACTCCTAAGCAACAGTTTTAAAATTCTCATGCAGACATTTTTCTATTTTTTGTTGCCAACAAGCACAGAGCATCACGTACTTTATTCCATGCTGCTAATATGCATTATTCAGAAAGCAATGATCAGACTGATGTGGTTCCATTCATACAGGAAGTGACATTTATGTATAATCCATGTGCTACTTTTTAAAAATGGAAAGTGGTGAACTTCAAAACAAGTGAAAATCTATTCTCTCAATTGAAGCTTTAGCTCTTGCCATCAAATATAATAAATGGTTCATTGTCTTATTAAATAACAGTAATAAAATATTGCAATAGCACACTGATGGCTTCTTAGGAGCATTACAGTTAGGTCCTTAAGCCCTCTGGTCCTGACCCTCAGCATTCACTTTCCCACAGTGTCCAGCAGGTCCCTGGTCAGCCGCACACACAGTCCTGCACCATTGCACCTCCCTCCAGTGAAGCCTCCCTCAGCCAGGTCAGCCGCAGGGATGGAAGTCATTTTCAGACTGGCTTGAGGCCTATGACTGCCATTAATCAAACCTCACAGAGACTTCAACTTGTGTCCTGGACATGAGTCTTCATTAACTTATTCCCCCAACAACAGTTCCTGGAGACAAATGTTAAGTGCTTTCCTGTAATGATTTTTTTTTAATCTTTGGCTAAACCACTTCTGAAAGTTGATTTTACACCACCATCCTTCTGAGAATGCCTTCTTCTTCATCTGCTCCCCATTTCCCCCCACTTTTCTTCGTTAAAAAAACATATCTAAGCCTCAGTTCTTTTTCCCTTTGTGGGTTAGTAGGGAATTTAGTCTCTTTGGACTAGCACATCCTCGCCCTCACGCTTCCCAGGTCCTCGGATTATGTTGATGTTTATATTGAGACTTCCTCATGTGTTAAGTGTTTTAAGGTTAAAGAGACCACTGTGTCCAAAAAAGTGCTCTGCACTGTGTAATCAACCAAGGTTGCTGATTCTCTAAAAGGAAACATAGATTCGTTTTCATTAAGTTGTCACTGAAATAAATACATAGCAAAGCTTTACAATTAAAGTAATCAACATTTTTGTAAAACATGTATTCTGAAATAAAATCTTATAGGCAGCATGAGGTGAATTTCAGTTTGATCATGTTTGCTCTGTTGAGTCTTTTTTGTATATACGCTAGTAAAAGCTATAAAATAACCTGTGTGACATGACAATGAAATATCTATTGGTCTAAGAACTCATCAACAAAAATGGATTGGATTTTCTAGTTTAATTCCAAGAACAAAAAGAAAAATCTACCAATGCTATTGTGACTAAAATAAGTGACTACCTTCTTATGTGGGTTGAATGAGAACATCTAAGAATTAGGCCTATGCCTGTCTATATTTATGTAAGTTTGGAGAAGAATACAAATTGACTAGAGAAAGAATTGAATACCTTGACATAATTTAAATTTTGAGTAATTTGTGTATATGATTGTACAGTAAATAACTTTACTACTTTTTTTTCGGACTCTGTATTGAATGCAGGGGCATTCTACCTTCGAGCTACACTCCTAGCCCTTTTCATTTTTTATTTTGAAACAAAGTCTCATGAAGTTGCTGAGGGTCTTGCTAAGTTGCAGAGGCTGGCCTTGAACCTGATATCCTCCTGTCTCAGCTTCCCCATGCTGGGATTACATTCATGCACCATCATGCCTGACTATCTTATTGCTGTGTGTGTGTGTGTGTGTGTGTGTGTGTGTGTGTGTGTGTGTATGTGTGTGTTTGGGGATTGAACCCAGAGAAATTCTACCTCCAACCTATACCCCCAGCTCTTTTTAAAAAAAATTTTTTTTGGTTTGAAACTGGGTTTCACTAGGTTGCTGAGAGTCTCACTATATTGCTGAGGCTATCCTTGAACCTGAAATCCTCCTGTCTCAGCTTCCCAAATACTAGGATTCCAGGCGTGAACCACCATACTCAGCCCTTATTGCTTTTTAATTTTAATTAATTAATTAGTTAATTAATTTTTGACAGTAGGGATTGAACCCAGGGGCATCCTATCTCTGTGCTACATTCCCAGCCCTTTTTAGTTTTTTGTTTTGAAATATGGTCTCCCTAAATTGCTGAGGCTGGCCTCAAACCTGCAATCCTCCTGTCTCAGCCTCCTAAATTCTGGGATTACAGGTGTCCACCACCACACCCAACTCTTATTGCTTTTTTAAAGCTAATGCACTTACATAATAATAAAGTTTCAAACAGCATATAAAAGTATATTTTATGGAAAAAATAGTGTCACATCTGTGTTCCAGTCTTCCAGGTACCTTCTCAAACAGAACATTGTTACCAGCTTTTTCTGTATTATAGGCTCCACTTCTTCCAATGAGACATACCCTGACCACTCTATTTAAAATTTCAACCCACGCAGACTCTTATAATTTGGTTATTGTGAATTGTGCCACTATAAACATGGATATGCATGTATCACTATAGTCTTGTGACTTTAATTATTTTGGAAAGATACCAAGGAGTGGTACAATAGTGGGTCATATGATGATTCCATTTCTAGTCTTTTGAGGAACCTCCACACTGATCTCCATAGTGGTTGTACTAATTTTCAGTCCCACAGAAAGTATATAAATGTTCCTATTTCTCCACATCCTCTGCAGCATTTATTATTGTTTGTATTCTTGATGATTGCCATTCTAGCTAGATGGAGTTAGATAGAATCTCAGTGTAGTTCTGATTTGCATTTCCCTGCTTGCTAATGATGCTGCACATTTTAAAAATATATTTATTAGCCATTTGTATTTCTTCTTTTGAGAAGTGTTTAATCAGTTCAAGTGCCCATTTTTTATTGTTTTTTTTTTTAGTGTTAAGTTGTTTAAGATCTTTATATATTCTAGATATTAGGCCTCTATCCAAAGAGTACATTTTCAGGAAAATGGATGGAACTAGAGAATATTATGCTAAGTGAGATCAGTCAGTCTCAGAAAGTCAAGGGTTAAAAGCTTTCTCTTATATGTGGAAGCTAGAGAGAAAATAGGAAACAAAAGGGGCTTTAGATAATTGAGGAGAGAGACCAGTAAAATAAAGAGGAAGGGAGGTGGGGAGGGGAAAAGGAAGAACTGGTGAATGAAACAGTTCAAATTATGCTGTGCCCATGTCTGAATATAACACTACCAACCTCAATATTATGAGAGGGGTGGGAAGTGAGGTGGGACTTGAAGGGAAACGCACCAAGGCGTGTGTGCATGCTCCTCTGTATGACTTTGAACCTCACTATGATGTATAATTACAATGTTCCAATAAAGTATATAAGAAAAGAAACCAAGAGGAAACAAACCACAACTGCTTATAAAGTTCACCTTAATAGATATTAGACTTTGATGATATTAATGTAAAAATAATGTAAGACACTCACAACTAAAAATACATCAGTTTCTGTGCTCTTTTATTATTGCATATTGTATAATCTATAGCCTTATTGTGGTTTCTTTTAGCTTCAAAAGGAAAACAAGATGTTTTCTTCCTAGTCCTATAGGATTATAGAAAAAGTAAATAAAAATGTTTAAAAAAATTTTAGATAAAGCCGGGCATGGTGGCACATGCTTGTAATCCCAATACTTGGGAGGCGGAGACCGGAGGATCGGGTTCGTGGCCAGCCTCAGCTACTTAGTGAGTCCCTCCGCAACTTTGTGAGACCTGGTTTCAAAATAAAGTATAAAAAATAGGGCCGGGGGTGTAGCTCGGAGGTAGAAAGCCCCTGGGTTCAATCCCCGGTACCGCGAAAAAGAAAGTTTTTTTTTAAGATAAACATATTTAAATATTCAGTTACTGAGGCAGGCCAATTTCTCTCCCTATCCAGACAGAGCTGGAAGATTTCTTCTCTGGAGAGGGTAAAAGAGCGTTTCTAGATTGGAAAACACCAGGCTCAGTTGAAGAGGCTCTGCCACAGGAAACAGGAGTAAGAAAGGGCCATGTAGGGAGGGGTGTTGAGACATTCAGCAGGAGATTAGTGGGGAAGTCTGGGTAGTCTGATGATTTGATACAGGTTAAGGATACAGACTTTCAAGTTCCCCAAATAATGTCCCAGCCTCTCCTTCTCCACTGAAACCCAGAACTCACAAGCCCTACATCCTTCCAGCTTTGTAGTGGGTTTGGAGGATAGCCTCAAATGTGAAAAATAGTGATAAGATAGGGGACAATGCAGTTTGGAGAAAATAAAGTCAAAAGAGTGTGAAAAAAAATAAGCTAAATAAATAAATAAATAAACCCTATAGTTATACAGGGAAAACAAAATGTCTGCAAGAAAGGAATAGCAATCCTAATTTTCCACAGGGCTTAATCATCAACTTCGTCTACATCTATAATGCTCTAAGTCATTCATATTAATATAACCAAATTCTTTATATCTATACTGACAGATGTATGTGGTGGGAGCAAGAGAAGTCATCCTCCATAAGAAGGAAGTTCCTACACAGTGCCTGAAATATTTTTAATCATAATTTTTAGTGTTGAGATTTAGAGATAAATGCCTAATCAGTGAAAAGATGTGGAGAAGTCTGTTTCTGAGAAGTAGAACGTGGGAGCTTGGATTGAAGGACTGCCAGGTTTAGTTAATAAGACTAACAGGAATATTTGACTCTAATCTTGGTAGCATTTATGAGTTGGGAGATATTTTTAAGGTAAATTTAAAAAGTAAATGAAAATTTTTTTTTGCCGTAAAAAATACCTAAGTTCCTTTTAAATGGGGGGAACTATATATTGTATCGATTCCCTTATACAGGTTGGATTTGCCTTGGGGATTAAAATGTAAAAAGGCAAGGGGGGGAGCTCACCAAGTGCTGTGTGCATGTATGTCACTATCTCTCTGAACTACATTATGATGTGAGACTACAATGCACCAATAAAAGTATATTTTTAAAAAATGTAAAAGGGTTTATATGTCTGGTTCTTGGTTTTGAGCATAAAATCTTTGGACACATTGTCACCTTGAAATCCACAGAAAACCCAGGTTAGCTGAGGGAGCAACACAAGTTTCTTTGTTTTAATCAGACCAGGAGTCTTAAGACTATTACCAGTCAGCAATGTCTACATATTTGAAAGGATCTATAATCCTTATAAATCATATACTGCTGACATTGCCCAAGACATCTGAAAATTCTGTCTATGTGATTTCTCCAGACTTCAGTACCCCAAATAATGACCAAGCATGAAGTTGACCATTGAACAAAGTAGGGCCAAGGCAAAGAAGCTAATATTTCTCAAGCACAGGACACCATGCTAAGGGCTTTACATATTTTATTTCAGTTAATCCTCACAGAAACACTACTGAGTAGATGTTATTATCTTTGTGTTTAAGATAAAGAAGCTGAGAAGTTAATTAAAGTCATGCAATAAGAACAGTAGTGAAGCTGAGATCGGAGCTCTGTGTGCTTGATTCATTCTGTAATGTTCCATTTGTTCTTTTACTAGCTGTGAGTGTAGGCCCTATGGAAAACTAAGCGTAATGAACATTGACAAAGAAGTGATGCTTCTTAAGGTGACATGTGGAGGATTAAAAGTGAATTTCAGTGCATATTGGATAATATGTCAGTCCACTTTCCATTGATATAACCAAACACCTGAGTCAGGTACTTTGTAAAGAGAAGAGTTAATTAACTCACAGTTTGGGAGGTTGAAAGTCCAAGACTGGGCATCCTCATTGGTTTGTTCTCTGGTGAGACCCCCTTGGCTGTGTCAGGATGGCTTCATGTCAAGAGCATGTGCAAGAGAAAGAGACCACATGGCAAGACATGGAAGAGCAGCAGGCTTTCTTTTTTTTTTTTTTTTGCGGTACTGGGAATTGAACTCAGGGGCATTCTACCTCCGAGCTACATCTCCAGCCCTATTTTTTATTCTTTATTTTGAAACAGGGTCTCACTAAGTTGCAGAGGGCCTCAATAAGTAGCTGAGGCTAGCCGCAAACCCAGATCCTCCTGTCTCCGCCTCCCAAGTACTGGGATTACAAGCGTGCGCCACCACGCCCGGCTAGGCTTTCTCTTTTAAAACAAACTTCTGGCAAGAAAAAACCAAGGTTCCGTAATTAATGCCTTCCAAGAGCACACCCCTCAATTACCTAAGGACCTCCCAGGAGGCCCGGCCTATTAAAGTTTTCACCACCTCGACACCACCATATTGAGGCCCAAGCTTCCAACACATGAACCTTGGGGACATACTCAAACCGCATTCAAGTCATAGCAGATCCTTCTTTCCTATGGGGAAACACGTCTATGAAAGTAAGTAGGAAAATACTAGGTACTTTTAGATACTTGCTTCAGACCTGGATCATCAGAAGCACATCTAATTGTAAACAGAGATCAACTTCTACCAGAAAACACTCACACAAACTCTGAAATAAATGTTCAAGCCCCTTGGAGATCAGGGATTTGTGTAAGACGTAAGAAGGATTTTCTAACAGTAATTCCTTGCTGAATTAATCAGGACTAATCTCCTGCTATGACAGACTCAGAGGCCCCATAGGTCGAAAGGATATAATACAGAATCTCTCTTGATGCTGACGAAGGCTTTACATTCCAGTTCCTCACTTGGGGGAAAGCAAGCCTGTGCTATTATATTGTTGAATAAAAGCAAAGTAGCAATTTACATATGTCATTCATTTGAAGTACAAGCTTGATTCTGAAATGGATAAATAGGGAAGGAAATATGATCTTGAACAGCTGGCAAGGGAGGGAGAGAGAGAGAGAGAGAGAGATCAGAATTGGTGCTGGAGCTTTGGGAATCTAGGAATCTTAGGTTCTCAAAGTTTTAAGATTCATTGGCAGTCAGAAATAGAGAGAGGTTTTACCGTCAGGGAGAAGCTCATAAAGAAAAGAGCCATGGGCATCTAGAAGTCTATAAGCATCATCTGAAAGAAGATGTTCAGGTAGGGCAGCCGTGTCTCCTGCTCCCCTGCACTTCTGACACCACATTTGAAACCAAGAGTTGCAAGATTCCCTCTCTCACACATCCTGCAAGTCTCCATGTAGCTTCAATTTCAACATGATTGGTGTCAAGCAACTAAAATGTGTGGGCACCAGCTCATTCTGTTTAGACAGTTGTAATTGCTACCTATATTGAGTCGGAAATCTTCCCACAGCATCACTTATTTATTCGATTCCTGCAGTCTCTCTCAGTGGTCTCCCACATATCATTTATGCTGCAAGTATTTGAAGATGCCACACAATTTTCTAGCTTCTTTGTATTGTATTCACATATTGATGAGATCTAGTAAGATATGTCAATATATATGGGTTCTGGGATGAGCTAGTTACATCATGAACTAAAATACAAGCAGTCTGTTTCTATATAAAATTCAAAATCAACATCTGGCACCAGAAGTTGGAATGTTTATATGAAACGCTGACCCTTCAAAGTCTAGCACTTTAGGACTATAATTCATCTGACATCGATGCTTGCTTGACAACTAGTATGTTTACACTTCTAGCAAACCTTTGAATCCCTCCTATGTGATGCACACAGTCTGATTTTGTGACAAAAGCAACTATTTGTCATTTGAAGCCTTTTTGTCTACATATTAAGTCTTTTTAAATGTTTCTTTTTTTATTGGTGAATTGTAATTATACATCATAGTGAGGCTCAAAGTGATAAATACGTACCTGCACGCAGCATTTGTTGTGTGTTTCTAAATATTTCTATCATTCTTTTCAGATACTTTACCATCCTGATTAATCATCTGAAAGTAAGCCGGGCATGGTGGCACACGCTTGTAATCCCAGTACTTGGGAGACTGAGACAGGAGGATCCGGGTTCGCAGCCAGCCTCAGCTACTTAGTGAGGCCCTCCGCAACTTAGTAAGACCCTGTTTCAAAATAAAGAATAAAAAATAGGGCTAGGGGTGTAGCTCAGAGGTAGAATGCCCCTGGGTTCAATCCCCAGTACTGTAACAAAAAAAAAATAATCTGAAAGTATTTTTTAGTTGCCTGGGTATAAACTTCAATGCAGGCTTTTTAGAGACAGGGATGGGAAGTGGATTAAATAGGGACTTAAATTTTCCTGTGCCAGTATTCTATCCAAAAACATGCTTCCAGATTTCTTGGGAAGCTTTGTCAAAATACTCATGTGAAGACCACTTTCCTGGGGAGTTATACCAGGAGATGGTCTGTGTATTCATAAAAGATGCCCAGAGCCAGCATGGTGGTGCACGCCTGTGATCCCAGTACTCGGAAGCTGAGATGGGAGGACCACAGTTTTGTGAACAGCCTCCACAATGTATTGAGATGCTCAGCAGCCTAGAAAGACCCTGTTTGAAAACAAAAAATAAAAAGAGCTAGGGGTGTAGCTCAGAAATAGAATGCTCCTGGATTCAATCCCATTACCACATACATACATACATACATACATACAAGCTGCCCAGGTGATCATAATGCATACCACTAGTTGAGAACCATTGTCTAATGCTGGTTCTACCCTTCATGGTCACATTTCTAAGTTGTCCATTGACTAAGGACAACTCAGGCAGTTTCAGTTTGTGTCAGTCAGTTATTCAACATTAGAACTTCGACCCTACCATCCAGTAGTGAGTGAGATCTCTAAAGAAGATACCATAGTAAGAGAGGAGTGGAAAGCTGAGGACAAATCCATGAAGAACTCTCAGACTTAGAATGGGAAACACAGTTCATGGCAAGAACAGTGTATGGAGTAGTTGGGTGGAAGCAAGATCCGAGGAGTTTACAAGTGGGCAATAGAGACACAGAAGTAGCAAGAGGAAGCCACAGTTAACCTCCTCTGCTCTGACCCCTGCTCAGGTTGTTCACCATCCCCTGCCCCTTTCCAAGCATCCACATTCTCACCCACAGACCTAAGGAAGTAGGGAATTAGAACCAAGCCCTCCATTCTTCCCTCAGGCCCTTCAGATCTTCCTTTTAGTCCCTTGAGTAAGAAAGGGCTACTCCCACTCTCTATCCCAACTTTTTTTCTTTTCTATATTTTTCTTTGTGGTACTTGGGATTGAACCCAGGGGTGTTCCACCTCTGAGCTACACCCCCAGTCCTATTTTTTATTTTTCATTTTGAAACAGTATCTTATTAAGTTGCAGAGGGCCTCACTAAGTAGCTGAAGCTGGCCATGAACCTGCGCTCCTCCTGTCTCAGCCTCTCAAATATTGGGACTATAGGCATGTGCCATCATGCCTGGCTCTATCTCAACTTTTTCTATAGTAATCAGTAGATCTTAGGTCTTGCTATGGTGCAGGTGCTTGAAATACAAAGCTTCTTTATCATCATACAAGATTCAAACTTAATCGTGCCTAAATCTAAAGCCTATACAGTCAATTCTGATATTATACTGCCTCTCATTGAGAAATTATGGCAATAAAACCAAAGAAAACAGTTGAATGGTCTCTAAAAGGAGTATCAGGGTCACTCAAAAAGATATTCGAGCCGGGCGTGGTGGCACACGCTTGTTATCCCAGTACTTTGGGAGGTGGAGACTGGAGGATCCAGGTTCGCGGCCAGCCTCAGCTCTCTCTCTCTCTCTCTCCCTGTCTCTCTCTCTCTCTCTCTACTTAGTGAGGCCCTCTGCAACTTCGTGAGATGCGGTTTCAAAATAAAGTATAAAAAATAGGGCTGGGGGTATAGCACGGAGGTAGAACGCCCCTGCATTCAATCCCCAGTACCGCAAAAAAAAAAAAAAGATATTCGAGATATTTGGAAGATAAGAAAGACCTAGACAGTGTTGGAAGTCAGCAGTGTTGAAAGGCAGCATGAAAGCGGTCAATGGGAGATGATGAATTGGACTGTGACTTTTGTTGATTCTTCTCCCTCTTAGATGAGAAGCTTTTTGGAGACCAGGATCTCCCCTGCAACACCTACCACTATACCCTGCACATTGTAAGTGCTAAACACATGTCTTTTGATGGGTAGAGGTCTCATAATATTAAAGCATGATCACTTAAGGGCCCACAGGTCAAAGAATTGGTAGGGTTAAAAATGACGAAAGAGTTGTAAGCACAGGAGCTTTGGTGAGAGATGGTAAGAAGTTCAGTAATCTAGCACAGATAAAGGCATTGTGAAAGGTGAGACGGCAGCAAAGACTGAGAAATATCTTCATTCATTTTCCACAGGTGACACAATACACCTGGATATCACTGCTAGCACCAGAAGAATGTGGGTGGAGGTCCTATTCTTTTCAGCCTAGTTAGATTGAGGATTCATTGCTTTTTTTCTCCTGCTACTTTATCAATGCATTGTGGCCAGTTAGCAAAAGGAGGCGATAGATAAGTATTGTACCTGGATCAGAGAGCTTGAGTTGTGACCTCTTACTTCAAATGCAAGGTGTCCTTCATTGCAACAAGTTCTAGCCCAGCACCATGTACAGGAGATGACTGTACAGTCACAGAACAAGGCAGAGGGAAGAGTGAGCAAGGGCTACAAAATAAACCATGTGAGAAAAACTCAAGGCATTGTAGCTTGGCACCCGATGTCAGATCCAGATAGTCTAAATATTTCAATACCTCTTTGTTCTCATGAATACCTAGTGATTGACCAAAAACCCCATAACAAATTCCCAGGACAAATCTTGTCTAAAAACCTTTAAGCAAAACTCAATACAACTTAAAATCACTCAGTGCATGGGGCAGGGTGTCCTGGTCCTTTGCTGGCCCCTGGCTACATTCTTCAGCTCACACACACCTTCTGGGGATTCGTCCGATGGTTTCCATTAGCCCTCTCTCAGGTAGACATTTCCTAATATTTTATCCCAAATACCATCAAATAAATATGTAACATTCCCAACCCTTTAATATCTTGCTTCATATAATTGGCCTGAACATTGTTTTAAATCCAGAAATAATTAGTATTGGGGCCATGGGAATATGAGTATTTCAAGGGTTCTCTCAAGCTGATTAACTCACTTATCATAAGATAAGAACATCTGTACAGCCCTTCAAGATGCAATGTGCTTTTCTTCTCTAGAAACTCTCCTTTTCATGCTTAAATATGTTGACATTTTCTTTGTTACAATATCCCTTGTTCTAATAAAGAGAAAACACACATTCATTGGCTAAGGAGACCCTTTATTCATAATAACCGGTATTGAAACTAAACAGAAGGGATGATTATTCAGCTGTAGTCTGGAGTTAACTAAAAAAGAAATTAATCAAATCAAATCATGTTTGAGCTGCCGGGTTTCAAAAGGTTGATTAACTCATTATACTTGATTCTTGACTTTAAGACATACAAATAAAGGGGCCTGGAGTGTGTTTAAAAGGAGAGAGTTCTGGCCCAAGTCTTCATATTTGAGACTATGCTTTGGAGTCAAGCTTCCCGTACGTGGAAGGACTGATCTAGTCCTGAGTTTTCTTCAGGGAACGCTGTCCTGCTCAAAGAATATCCCAGCTGCCACAATCCCATTGATGCATAGGCTTTTGTTCTAATCCTTGCTCGGCCCATTTTGTGGTAATTTGTTGCAGCAGTCACAGGAAACTAATATGATATGTACATATATGCTTGTGTGTCTGTTTGTACACTATTCATATATTTGTATATATACATATGCACTAAGGCATTACTGTTATCACTACATACACACTATGCTGCATGAGATTTCATTAAATGTAAGTGGAATTAGTCTATGAAATGTTATGTTCTAGCCAGGCATGGTGGGTCATGCCTATAATCCCAGTACTTGGGAGGCTGAGACAGGAGAATCACAGGTTCGAGACCAACCCCAGCAACCTAGCAAGACCCTGTTTCAAAAGCAAAAAATAAAAAAGGACTAGGGGTGTGGCTTGGAGGTAGAATGCCCCTGGGTTCAATTTCCAGTACCACAAAAGAAAGAACGAAAGAAAAAGAGAGCAAGAGAGAGCGAGAGCGAGAGAAGGAAGGAAGGAAGGAAGGAAGGAAGGAAGGAAAGAAGGTAGGAAAGAAAATGTCTTAAAGTTTCATTTCTGCTGTTTGCTGCATATAATTCATGTGCCAAGTCCTGTGGCATGTGCCACAGAGGCCAGAGTATTTTATAAAGATGAAAGTCACCAGAAGTGTTAGATGCTCCAGATGCTGTTGTAATGACATCAGAAGTTTCCAGTGCATTTATCATCAATGGGATCCTCCTATCTCAGCCTCCCAAGTACTGAGGTTACAGGATTCACCACTGCACCCGACTTGTATCACTTTAAGAAGATATTTTTCAAATGATAGAGCTGCCCAGCAATGCAAACAGGGCACTTGTGAAGTGGTGACCCCCCACACCACCAATACAGATAGAAGGAAGGGAAGGATGCTTTAGTGGGCAGGAATTTAATTTACCTTTGAGATTCCCTTCAATTCTGTGATTATTCTAAAATTCTAAATTCCAAATGACCATGTATAGTCATACATATAGATTGTATACCTTTTTTTTAAAGATAGCTATGATTATCAGCACCTCAAACCTCTTCCATCTTTAAAAAAAAAAAGCAAATGTTAGGTGTTCAGATTCCCCATTTTCTCTTTTCTTCCCTTCACAGCTAGATCACTTGTAAGAGTTGAACATACTCCCTGCTACCTCCACCATTTCACTTCCACCCCCTGCCATGACTCAACCTGCTGAAGTCTGGCTTTTGTCCCTACGGCTCTATTTGAATGTCTCACTGAGGTCACCAATCACCCCTGTTTCAAAATGAAAATTTAAAAGGGCTGCAGGCATAATTCAGAGTTAGAATGGCCCTGCGTTCAATATCCAGTACCACACACACCAAAAAAAAAAAATGATACAAGGATACTTTGCTATGATGTTAAAGGACCTGAGCTCTAATTCGGCCCTCTGGGACCATAGGGAGTAGAACTATTGTGTGTCCTCAGTTGTTCCAATCTGCAGAGCTCTCCCCACCATCCAGCGTGGTTTTCTCTAGAGGGATGCTAGTTTATGAATTTCCATTTTAAAGGATAGTGCATCCAAATATATAATTAAAAGCAACTTTCTAAATAAAACATTGTCAATGTTGCATACAGCAGGACTGTTATCGCCTATGATCTGGATTTCTGTTAATACCAAGCGTTTGTTGTCATATAAACAGTTAAGAAAAATAAAGCTATACTTTGCCTTTGGTCCTATCAAGCATGACATTGAGCTAGTTCCCTGGATCTACTGCAATGGAACACTTGGACGACCTAATACAGAGAGATGCCTCTTGAGAGAGCTAATTTTCATCCTCACAAGGACCAGGTTGTCATCTTTTCATAAATTCAGTAGCCAGGCTGGCTTTTTATAGCATTTACATCATGTTACTAAGAGATCAAGTGGGCCACCCAAATCTTGTTTCCAAAGGAAACAGCCCAATCTTGTCTTTTCCACTCATACCTGAGGCTATTGGGTAGGAGAAGGTCAAGGGGGTCATCTTACCTGTCATTAAAATACAACACACAAGAAGTAAATATTTTTTCAATGTGCTTTTTTCATTAAATATCTTATCACCTTTTATAGAAATAAAATATAGCTTTCAGTACATAGGCCTTCTAAGGATTTAAATGTTAATGTCGTTTAAGTGCTATTTGCCTAAGAAAGTATCATGATGTGTAACAGGAAATGTCTCTAGTAAATGTTGCAGAAATTTGGGTGTTTCTCCCCTGGAGCCCACATCTTTGGTCATTTTGATTTTTCATTCTTGTCTTCATTCATCAAATATGAAATGAGTGCCTCCACATACAGGATACTGTGTCAGATACGTGGGAAAGAGCGCCAAAAAACCCAGGTGATTCCTATCTTCACAGGGCGCCCTCCTGGTGGAGAGATGGACATGGCCCAAGTAGACACACAGTGGCATTGTCTTTAGGGGCTGAATGCTGGGGCAGACGGGAACGGGGCATTTTGAAAAGTTAAACTGGGGTAGGGTGATGCCGAATTTAGTTTGAAGAGTCAGAAAAATGACATTAAGCTGAGATCTCAAGGATGAAGAGGAGTTTTACTTTTTTTATTTTTGTTTTGCTGGTTGTTTGCTTTTCCAGAGGAAAAGTTGGGGAAGACAATTTCAGGCAGAAAGACTATAAGAACAGATTACCCGAAGGTTCTGAAGCTATTTTAAAACCTAATTTTTCCCAAAGGCATAAGACCTTTGAGATGTCTTGGTTTGATATGTGCAAATGTTAAGACATATCTATAAATTAGATAGCAAATAAATTTTGCAGGTATTAAAATGGATTTTTTGGCATGTAAATAAACCTATCCTCTTCCTTCATATATATATAAAGAGGAAAAATTCTGGATATGCTAGCTCTTTTAAGCATGTTAAAAGCACCATATCAATATTTTTTATCTGCTGGAAACTGGCTTTTTTTTTACTTAAGATTAATTTGTCAAAGAGTAGGAAATGCTCTGTCATAGGTCTCCTCTGGGTTAGTTGCAGGAGATCTTTAAAGATGCCTTAGAACTTGTGAGCAGTCAAAACTGAGAAGACATTTCCCATCTGCATTGTCATTAGTAATGTCATCTGAAAGCACCACGCTATTTTTAAAACCTGATGGTTAACCTTGCAGAAGGGAATGGAAGGCCTTTTCTTAGGAAAGGTTCACTGAACAGACATGCTCTGGTAAAAGCCTGTATATCTTGAAATCTATCTTCAAGACTCACCCATGTAAAGTGGTATCAAGTGTTTGGCTTGCTAATCAAGGTGGCTTCATGGACAATTGGTACAGTCAAGAGCTACCTAGTGCTTAGAAGGGCCCCAGTTTTGATCTAATGCTTTGCTGTCATTGTTTTGAAACTTATAAATGTTTGAATGAGGGACTTCACATTTTTTTGTGGTGCTAGGGATTGAACCCAGGGACGTTCTATCTCTGAGCTACACCCCCAGCCCTATTTTATCTTTTATTTGGAAACAGGGCTTAACTAGGTTGCTGAGGCTGTCTTCAAACCTGTGATCCTTCTTTCTCAGTCTCCCAAGTACTGGGATTAAAGGTGTGTGCCACCATGCCCAGCTTCATGGTTTTATTTAAGCACAAGTAAAACATGTACATGAGCCTCTATTCATTTTCTTTGCTGTTCAGCCTATCACTGGGACTGGTGGCTGATGGCCAATTGGGGTGCTCTTCCATCACTTCCCACTTCCAGTTGGGGTGGCTTTGCAGTTCTTGGAGGAACTCTTAGGAGCAACCTCAGCACACTAAGACTGCTTGCACAGCAGCATCACATCCAGCTCCTTGACATCGTGGACCAGGAACTTCCAGAAGCCACTGCACAGTAGGTGCTTTGTTTTCTTGTGGCTCATATAACCCACTTGGGGCATCAAGATCTGGCCCTTCATCCCCTCTACATCCTGTACTCAGTACCTCTGGGTTTCTATTACACTTAATTTTGACATATTGGTCTGACCAGTGCTGGATGAACTTCTTGGTCCTCTTGGATGATCTGGGGTATCAGGAGAAGTCTGAGGGTATATAGGGTATGGCTACCACCTCCCCAGTACCAAGGAAGAAGGCCACATTTTCATTTTTCAGTGGGCCTCACAAATGATGCACCTGGTCCTGTCTGGACCGAATGTTTACTGAGCTTCTGCCATGTGTTAGGCCCTGAACGAATGGCCTTACATTACTTCATCTAATACTTTGAATAACCCTGGAAAGAATTCATAAAAATCCCAATTTTACAGATAAAGAAACTGCAATTTGAAGAGGTTAAACAGTTTAACAAGAGAGTCAACCCGCAGGAATAAAAATTCAAGTTAATAACTTCCCAGCCCAAAGTCCCCTGAGTTTTACTTACTCCGCTAGGCTGAACTTCAATAGCACCCGAGGTCAGGGTCGGCACTGTTAGATTCTATCTTATGAAATTAATGATTTTGTTGGTTCCACATGGCCAAGTATTGGCAACTTTCTGGAGGTCAGCCCAACGCTTTACACATGAGCACATCCTCTTCGTCACTCCTTCAGCCTTTGCACAATTTGGTCTGGCAACTGATGTTGCTTTTATTGTTTCATTTCTTTCTTTAGATTTCCCTTGAAGTGAAGGCGGTGTGTATATACAGAGGTGGGGGATTGGAATGCATGGTCTAACCAAACAAAATAGACAAATGACCAGAAGTTAGGAATTGTTCGGGAGGAAGTATCTACACTCCTGCCACAAAGCTAGGGAGGCAAAATGGCCTCCTCTGGCCTCTCCCTGAGTCTCATGTGTTCTGTTCACTCTGGTCTCTGATAACTGTTTGCAAGAAGAATTAGAATTTTCCATGGGACTTACTATTGATGCTCTTTTCCCCGACTACTGTCTTCATGAAAGCATGCATAACCAGACTTTTCTGAATTTCTTTAGAAGCTGAGGTATTTATTATTTATTTATTTATTTATTTATTTATTTAGTGGTACTGGGGATTGAATGCAGGGGCATTCTACCTCTAAGCTACATCCCCAGGCCTATTTTATTTTTATTTTTGAAATAGGTTCTCGCTAGGTTGATGAGAGTCTCACTACTTGCTGATGCTGTCCTTGAACCTGCGGTCCTCCTGTCTCAGCCTCCCAAGTACTGGGATTACAAGCATGCACCACCAGATCTCCAATTTTATTTTCATTTTAAATTTCATCAAAAATATCAATATATTATCAATTGCTTCTGATGGCTAACCCTGCAGTAATTTGGACATCACATCTCTGTGATTATGTCATTGTACCTGCCTCAGACCCAAGCAACCACCAGGCCCACGTGTGTTCGTGTTAGAATCCATGACCAAGGCTTCAGGGCCTCTAAATACCTTTGGGAGAATGTCCCCAGAGGTCATGAATAATCCACTGTCCTGGGAGTTCATCAACTTGTCTGATCATAGGAACTATCTAGGACCTCAACCTCTGAGTCTCATGACCTTCCTGGAGGTTTTGGTGCACTGGTGATGAGGTGTAGCCCAGAATACAGAGAAGAGCGCACAGCCCAGGGTGACATATTCAGACAAATGTGAGAAACACCACTGAAGCTTTTACCTGGATTTTGTCACTTTCAACCGCTTTACTCTAATGAAAATAAGAGGCTCTTTCCTACTATCATGGTGAAATAGCTGAAAATGCCAAAATACACATCGTATTCTTCACAAAGAGGGATTCAAAGTAACTAGAGGCATGTCGTCATTGGGAGGATGGGGATTAAGTTAATTAAAAGGAAAAAGTTTTAGGAGAAAAAATTTATATAAAAAGGTATCCATAAGCCATGAAGATCCTAGCACTGTGAAGTAAAATACGCACGCATCCCTGCACACCTCCACTCTAGGTATGAGCAAAGGCTCCCTCTGTCCTAAATCCTGCAGGGCTTCTCCTAGTGATCCTGTCAATGGGTTGGAAACTTTTCAACAGGAAATATTAGCTAAGACTTTTGGCCCAAATTGGAAGATGATATTTCACCTTTTTACCTCTTTGTGCATACTTGAATAAAACAAAAACTATTTTTCATACATGTTTTAGCTGATAGCGTTCAATTCTTGTTAGACCTGAGGCAATAAAGGTACAACATACACATAGGATCTGAGAGTTGCTGGGTTTTAGTTCCTCCCAAAAGTTCTGGGAGACTTTTTGATATGTCCATATATTAATCTAAGAAGGGCTGTTGAATGGCTTCCTTCCTCCTCCTGCCTACAGGAACCTGTTACGCTCTAACTTCTATGCCAGGAGCATTCTGGATGGCATGGTGTGTGTCTCTAGTGAAGTAGAGAACCAACGGCCTAGATCAGGGCCTGTTCTGGGTATCTCCTGATGGAGGTCTTTGAAAGGTGGCCGTTCCCTTTATCAGCACACTTAAGCAAAAACTTTTTCTAATGGGGAGTCTGACCAGCCTGTCTGAATCAAGAAGTGGTTAGAGAAAGATAAGTGATTACAATAAAACATCTGCTAAAATGAAATGACACTCTGCGCTTAGGCGATAGGCTCAAGTAGGTCTCTTTCCTTTATGGACAAATGAATGTGACAGAACAATATATGATCGCCCAGTTTGGCTTTAGACTTCAGCTTTCAGGGTGAAACACAACCATTTCAAGAGGGCTGTCATCCTTGATCTCTATAATGGGACACTTCCAAACTTGACCTTTTCTCTGCCTTCCCTGGGGATACATCATGGCTTATCTGCAGATGGAATGAACTAGAGAAGTTAGGATTTAAGAGTCTAAATGAGGCACAACTTGTCAAGAAAAGGACAGGCACCAGGCTGTGGGAACAAAACTAGAATGGTCAGTCAAACACCAGGTAGACGGGACATGAATTTATAGGTAGGTCCCAAATTAGAAGGAGCATCTATAGGAAATCAAAGTAAGGGAGATATAATGCACGGACAGGGTATGCAATTTATGGATTCTTAAGCAAAAGGTAATAGAGAAAGGAGCTGGAAGGCAGGTAGTCAGCATCAGAATCCAGGCACGAGGAATCCAGCATTTGTTGGCAGGAAATGGAGACAAGCACAGTCACTAGGCAACAAGGTTGGAACTCCATCTCAAACAGCAAAGCCAAAGATCAGTTACTAGGAGACTGGGGTACCTGAGTCCAAGAGGGATCAGCCCTCTCAGCCAAGACAGAAGAGATTACATACTCTATCCTCATTTTTATGCAGTATGGCTAAGGAAGATGTTTAAACTAAATCCTGGACATGCAAAAATATGTCAGCCCTTAAGAGCCTACACACACACACACACACACACACACACACACACACACACACACATTCACACGCACAATTATTGAAAAAACAAAACTCAATTTATTGTTTTTCTCTGCTTAGCTAATTATATGAATCAAGTATTTAATTGGTGTACATGTGAATTTTCAAAAGATGTAAGAAATACAACCCTTTATTTCAGAGCAGCAGCTATTCATTATGAAAATGCCCTCTAATCTAATATGTTGTTCTGCCTTATCTGCAGAGATGCAGCACCCAAAGCCACACAGTTTTGATATGGGATCTATGTAATCAGTCCTTCTGGTTGTCAAAGCAAAATCTCTAGAGATTTATTCCAGCAATCTAAGAAGAAATATGAAAATCCTGTGCCACATAGTTAAATATTTTAAAGTTCCTTTTGGATTTTTGGTTTCACATGGGCTTGCTAATCAGCTAAAATTCATCTAAGTTTATAACTACAACACTGAAAGCAAAAAGAAATAGCAGAATAAAGGAAAAGGAGTTCATTGTGAATCCATAGAAGTATCGATTATATATGTGCTTTATAAAACAAGAAAATGCAATTTTTACCTGCACATGTTTTATAACTAATTGTTGTCTACAAAAATCCCCAACCCTAATTTTGGTCCATCTGTTAGTCACTATAATTACGTACCTGAGATAATTAACTCATAAAAGAAAAAGGCCTGTTTTGGCTCACAGTTTTGGAGAGAGAGGAGAACTAATAGTTATAATGAATTTTATCACTGTGTTTTCTTCTTAATTTCACTCCACACCAGTGGTTCTCAAAGTGTGGTCCATGGAACAAAAGCATCAACATCATATGGGAACTTATTGAAGTATAAACTTTAGGGCCCAGCCACAAACCTACAGGACCAGAAGCTCTGGTGGTAGGGCCCAGCAATCTGTTTAATAAACTGTCCAGGTTCATTCTGATGAATTCCATGTGGATGATTTCCAAAATCTACAACTGTCCTCAAATGTCTGATGAGCAGAGCTTTAGAGAGTTAGCATAACCCAAATATGCAAAAACTCAGATTTGTCACTTCCTTGATAAAACGGGTTCCCCTTTCCTATATTCCATATCTTAATCGGATCTGCCCAATCACCCAGTGTATTCGTTGCATAAAAAATTCCCCAAACTTAGCAGCTTAAAATGAGAAACATTTTCCCACATGATTTCTGAGAAACTCTTCAGGATTCAGGGAGCAGCCTAGCTGCATGGTTAAAGCTCAGGATCGCTCATGAAGTTGCGGGCAGGATGTGAGCTGGGGCCATGGCTGTATACAGACTTGTTGGGGCTAGAAAATCAACTTCCAAGCTGGATCCTATGGTGATAGTCAAAAGGCCTGGGTTTCCGACCTCCTCTGCCTCCCCCAGAGCTGCTTACTAGAAGCATCTGCTTCCCCGCTGTAAAATGCACGAGGAAGCTACCAACACAAAAGGCACCCTGACTTTGGAATTTAATATTGAAGTCACAAGCCATCATTTCTGCCATATTCTATAGGCCAAAGAGCCCAACCCTGATACAGTGTGGGACAGCACTACACAAGTGTGGGAATGCCATACTCTGGGGGAATCACTGGGGACCATATTAGAATGGTGCCCAGCTAACGTGCCCAGACAAGACAGAGCAGGATATTTCCAACACTCTTTCTCTCTCTGCCACATACAACTTATTGCCAAGACTCGTCCATCAGGCATTCTATATTTCCCATGACTACCCTTTCCTTTACAGTCCAACTAATGCTGCCCTACTCAGCCTTCTATCTCACTGTCTTTCCTCCAATCTCTAGCCTCTTCATGTACTTCCTCTCACAGATGAGTAATACTCCTAAAATACAACTCATATCCACTGGAAAAAAAAAAAAAACCTTTAAAACCTCTGTGTTAAGAATAAAGTGAAGCCAGGTATGGTGGCACACACCTGCAATCCCAGTACTTGGGAGACTGAGACAGGAGGATCTCAGGTTCGAGGCCATCCTTAGCGACTTACAGAGGCTCTTAGCAACTTAGTGAGACCCTGTTTCAAGATAAAAAATAAAATAGCGCTATAGATGTAGCTTGGAAGTAGAATGGGTAGAATGCCCCTGGGTTCAATTCCCAGGACCAAAAAAAGAAAAAAAAATTAAAAAAATGAAAACTCCTTAACATGGCAGTTAAAGTCCCCTATGTCTTAAGTACAATTCATCTTCCCAGGCTGATTTCCCAAACTAACTCTTCGTCCATTGCCCACTGCTAATGACTGCCAACCCTCCTCCCCCACCAGTCTCTGTTCCTGACAGAGAACCTTTAATGTTATTCCATTCATCTGGAATATCCTCTTTCTACTCTTAGACCCAGATTGAATGCTGTTTTTCCTAATACCCCAAAGAGGATTGTTCTTTTCTATGTATCTTATTAAACTGCCAATACAGAATTAGCTACCATTGTAGTTAGTTAAGAGACTCTATCTCACAAATCCACTTTAACCTCCCCAGTGTGAAGGGTTTTTAGTCTTTATGATACTATAAAATATCAGAGTTTGTTGAATTAAAATATATAATATCAGTAGGTCTTTTCATAATGAAAGATGATTCATTCTATTCTCAACAATACAAAGGGATCATATTTGAGTTTGAAATAATCACGACTATTCCTCTGAAGGGCAGTCCTTCCTGCAAAGCTTCCAGTTGGAGAAACTGCCCATTGTATTGAGGCTGTATTTTCATTTGAAAGACTTCTCCTAAGGATAGATGAGACAGTCTTCTATCATACAGATGGAACCTAGAGATGTGTAAGGAGATAGAAGTGATGAGACCTCACAAGATCTGTCTTATAAAAATGTTAAGTAGGGTGGTGAGAGCCCCTAAAGAGTTTTCACAAGAAGTGTGTCTGATTATATTTCTATCTGGGAGAATTGCTTCTGAAACAACCAATTGCAGGCTGCCTGCCTGAATTGGTGGGGTGCACACTTGAACCAAGAGGTGATGGTGTTGGACTTGTCCAAGAGAAATGGAAGAGTTGCTTAAGGAGTAGAGCTGGCCAGTTGTGATGATTGATTGTGAGGGACAGAGGTGACAGTCTCAGACGATACCCAGATGAAGATTTTGTACCTGTGAATCAGGACCTATATGGCAGCACTTGGTGGGGAAACACACCTGGGAGCATTAACCATACGTAGCATGGTACCAGCATCGTTGTCATGTATGGAGGACAACTCATTCTGTGGGGAGGCCATAGGGGCTGTCAGGAAATGACATTGACCTTTTCCACAAATGAATAGTCTCAAAATTAGATTCTTACACCAACTGACTAAAGGGAAAGCTATTAAACTGTCAGGCAAGAGCTCACCATGGTTTTTATGAATTACCATGATTCATTTTTCCAGGGGAAGGATCTGAGCAACAATCATTTCCGCTGCTTTTCAGGAGCTCCTGAAGTATGATAAAAGACTAGAGCATTAGAGCAAGAATGATTCATAATAATGGCATCAAAGATCGGACTGAACATCTAAATACCAAATATACATTTTTGATACCTGGTTTGGATTAGCAAGCATGTCATCTGGTTTTACTAATCAACTTGATTTTTCTGGTATTGTGAATGCCCTTTCATTTGTGAGATTCGGCCTTATAGAGATAGAAAAGAAAGCCACATATGAAACAAAATCTTTCTAACACAGGCAACTGACATCAAAGATGACAGCCCCACATAGTAACATGCTCTGCATTATTAAGGGGTTGGAGTTCTTAAAGGGCATACTACATTTGAGAATTGATGAGGAAATAGACAATAAAATATAGCATGCCTTACACAAAGCTTTTGTAAACATTCGCATTTGGATACCCTTGGAGGAAGCAAGCATCTTGCAGTCCACAGACATTCTTCTTTTTAATTTTTATTGGTGCATTGTAATCATACATCATAATGAAGTTCAGAGAGATAGAGATATGCCTGCACACAGCATTTGGTGAGCTTCCCCCCAGCTCCCACACCACTCCCCCCTTCCCCGTACATGATATTGAGATTGTCATTGATAATTTTGTATATATACATCATGTCAGTTGAAGTGTTTCCTTCATCAAGTCTCCCTTCCCTAGACACCCTCCGTCACTCCACTGGGGTTTCTCCTCCTTTGCACAGACTTTCTTAATTCTCTCATTTCTCTTGTTGCCTGGCTTCTGAGTTGGGAATTCTGAAAGAGAACACCCAGGAAGGCTGAACTGGGTATCCTTGAGAAGAGCTGATACAGATTACTGAGCCAATTTGAAAGGGACAGAAGCACATAGGATGGCTGCGTGGCCGGTTAGGGCATCTCCTTGCTCAGGACGCATTATCTGCCTGAAGCCATGTCAGCCCCTTACCCTTCTTGTTATTGTCAAGGACCCTTATGATAAAGTCAGAAATCCCTATGGAAACTTACAAGGCCCCGCATGTCTCGTTCCTGTCCCCACTTCTGGCCTCTTGTTCTGACCCTCACCCACTCTCCAGGTCTCTGATCTCCTGCCACACCTAGTCTGACAGGCCAAGCAGTGGAGCTGTGGTGGCCCAACCAGTGTCCCCTTCAGGCTCAGGCACTCATTTCCCCCAGCTGCCTGGAGTTTGGGCAGCTAAGCTCACAGCTGAGTCCAACTCCTCTAGGAACCACCCTCAGTGACTCTACCAAGGTCATGCCCCCACAAGGACAGAGCCCTGGCCCATGAGGGAGGGAGTGCAGAGGCCTTGATTGGAGGCAGCTCAAAAGGGAACCCCACTCTAGAGCTATCCTCACCTGCATACAGGTGTTATTCCCAAGAAACACCTGGCTGCACAGTATCTCAGAGTCTGTTTTGAGGGAACCCAACCTAAGATACAAAGCCTTCTCATGCCTGCCCCAAAGCCTTTGTCACCATTGTGGAACATTCTGGAACCATCCTCCCCTCCCTCTTCCCTTGATCATCTCACCTACAAGATCACTTTCCCAAGAACGTCTTCCCTGAAAGCCCATCTAATTCAGGTCCCTCTGCTCCATGCTTTCATGGAACCAGTTCTCTTTATCCAGAGGACTTGCATTTGCAATTACACAGGCATTCATTTGCACGTTTGACTCAAGTCTATCTTATCTGCCATAGAGTAAACGCCACAAGAGGAGCTTTGTTCTCCCTTACATTGGCATCCCAGTGCACACCACCAAACCCGGCTCAGATGTGGAACTCAATGAACATACATTTCGTTGATTAATTGATTGATTAATTGGTTGGTGAATGAATGCCCTTTGTCATCAAACTTCTTCCAAATCAACTTCCTGATAGCAAAAGTCCCCATTTTGGGGTGACCCCTTCCTCACTGCCAGGTTAAAGTACAGTCATATAATAAGCTGTGATCATTGTCTTTACCAAGGTCACCTCGGGGGTTGTATTTTTTAATCTGCCAAATGCTAATCTTATAAGAATGTTGAGGCTGAAAAGAAAGGGAAATGTATATCCCCTTAACGCTGTACTTTCATGGTAGGAATTTCAAATAGTTCATGGACAATAATAAGAAACTAGGGTTTAAATCAGATTCGCTAGTTTACCATGGTCTTTAAAGATGTTGTAGTGAAATAGTGGGAGATTGATTTCAAAAATGAGGAGGAAAACAGCTCTCTTTGCTTCTATTTTCAGAAGCTTTTGTTCTAGAAATTATTTTTAGCATCGTAAATTATGCTAATTGAGACAACCAAACTGAAAAGTTAGTATATTTGGAACTAAGAGAACATATTTTACTAATGGATGATGATTTCCCAAGCAGATTTAAAATTAGATTTATGTTTTTAAACATTTTTTTTTTGTTTCTCTAGCCAAAAACCACTGTAAAGGTCAAGCTGACCAGAAAGAGAGAGAGGAGAAATGGAGCTCTAACCAGCGCTCACTGAGCACAGTCACAGAGCAAGGCATTCCAGGCCAAGGTCATGGGGGTCAGGAGTGACACAGCTCTCACCTGAATGATGCTAAAACCTGGTTAGGATTTCTAAGAGAAGAGCAAGCCAGATCCTGCTACCCAGGAGCTGGTCTGGCAGTACCATGAAGCCGTGGTGCTGCTGGATGCTACCTGGCACTCAGAGCTCAGTGGTGGTGTTCTACTGAACACAGCAACTTCCCAGATCACCCATGTCCATCGAGGACATTCTGTGACTTTGATGGCTCATGTCAAAACCAAGACCACTTCCCAAGAAGTCTGAACCCAGAAGAAAACAAGAACACTGTCCAAACCATAGGAACCATTAAATACCCCATCCTGGCTCATATAAGAGCTGCTTCTTGCTGGTTACAGCTCTAGCCTCACTTCATTCTTCCTGCCAGCTAGAGATTTATTAAAGATACCCAGTCACAGAATTGTCACTGTTCCCTAACAGCATCCAATCCAGAGCAAAACTTCCTTGAGCCATTCCCTTGAAACATCACAAGCCCATACCCTGTAAGTTCTCTCTGATACCCTTTTACTCAGCCACCCACAGTTCTCCACAATATGTGCTCACCTCATTGCAATGACTCAATGAAGCCCATTTTGTTAAAGTACAGATGTATTCCTAGCAGTCTTTGACTGGAGGTCATTGACAATTCCCAGAAGATAAAGAAGCAAAATTTAAAGAGCTATAGAGGAGCCAGGTGTGGTGGCACACACCTGTAATCACAGTACTTGAGAGGCTGAGACAGGAGGATCTCAGGTTCAAGGACAGCCTCAGCAACCTAGCAAGACCCTATTTCAAAACAAAAAATAAAAAGGTTTGGGAGTGTAGCTCAGAGGTAGAATGCACCTGGGTTCAGTCCCCATGACCATAAATAAATGAATAAAGAGCTATATATAGGATTAGTCAAATAGAATTTATTAAATATTTGACCCACAAATATTTAATAAATATTTTAATATTATATTATTTAATAAATATTAATAAATATTTATTTATGTGACCTAAAATATTTATTTTATTAAATATTTGACATATATATGAAGGTGTGGAAATTACATATAGAGAGAATACCATACACTTATATAATATGTATATTGCATATATGGGCAATACATGTGTGTCAGCATATGTGTATTATGTACATATATACACACAAATATATGTAATTTCCATACCTTCACTCTAATGCCAAACCAATAATTTCATAATGGAGTAAGCATTTGTGACAAAACAAACCAGAAATCAAATCCCCCCTGTATTTCAGATGAGAAATAATAAATGACAGAGGTTAAGAAATACAGTAAATTGGGCATTGAAGAAAAGATCTGTGACCTTTCAAGGAGCAATTTTTAAGTCCACTAGTACGAGTCTGGTGGAGCACAGTTGTCATGAGGAGCAGGAGCAGGATCGCCCTGAAGTACAGCTGAGCCCTTGAGGATTCAGACCGAGGCTCACAGACAGAGGTAACTGTGCAGGTGAGATGCATTTTCAAGGCCCCGAGCCTCCTGCTTTACTGCATAGGTCTTTATCTAAGAGGCCTATCCTTTCTTCTCCATTTCGGAAGGTGTTGCGCACTTGTTTAAATTGCATCTGATTTAGTTTCATGGTACATGGTCTTTTTTTCAGTCTCACTTTAAAGGCACTGTCATCCAAGACTCAGATCTAAGTTTAAATTTTTACTCATAAAGTTTCAGAATTTTTTAAGTGAAATAAATATTCTCATGTGATGTATTTTAAGGAAATAAATATTGGTAGAAAATCTGATTTATGAAATAATTACAGAAAGTAGAAATATGGCCCTGTATCTTTTTTTATCATGGCATACTCAATCTGAGGACATCAGAACATTGTAGAAATGGCATTTCATGTTACAGTCAGAGAACCAATCTGAGAGTTGACAAATCTAACCAGATACAGTGAGAGACTGTGCTACTCAGGTGGTAGCTCCAAGTAGCAACCAAGTGTTTTTTGTTTTTTACTTTTGTTTTCTCACAAAATTTGAGTACAATGTTAAATGAAAACACACATTAAAAAGTAATATAAACAGGGTATGGTGGTGCACCCCTGTAATTCCTGTACTTGGGAGGCTGAGAAAGGAGGATTGTAAGTTCAAAGACAGCCTAAGCAACTTAGAGAGACACTGTTTCCAAATAAAAAATAAAGTAGGGCTTGGGGTGTAGCTTGGAGGTAGAATGTCCCTGGGTTCAATGCCCAGCACTAAAAAGGGGGGGTAATATAGTTTGGATATTAAGAGCACAGACCACATTCTGAAGACTTGGGTTTTAAACCAAACTCTATTGCCATGGTCACACCTGGGGCAAATTGTTTGACCTATCAAAATCTGTTTCCTCCTTAGTAAACTGAAGCTAATAATAATATCTACCCAAGAGAGTCCTTGTTGGAGTCAACACCATGAGGCCTGTATAATGTCGGCTCAGTGCCTAGCACATAGTTGGTGCTATGATTATAGTGTTGACTGTGTTATTATCTGTTCTCAAGTACAGAAATACTCACTTTGAAGTAAAAGGATTATGAAGGCTCAAATTACATTAGCTGTATGAAAAAGACCATATTTTAAAACAGACTTAAATATATTTTAAGATTATTTTTTGAACTCTAATAGAAGAGTTTAATAAATCCAACACTTACTCAATAAAGGTTTATTTTATACTTGCTAAGCTTTACGCATAGTATCAGGGCAGATGAAGACGTAGAGGAAAGAAAGCCAAATAAGAAATGATTTGCACTCTGATGTGTTCACAAGGAACATAAACGTGTCTGACTTTGACAAGCGCAATAATCAAAGTCCAATAATGTTATCCTAACAAGACAAAAGTTAAATTATGAATGGAACAATCTCAAAGGTCACATGGAGTTGGAGATTTTGAAACCAGAGTGGTATTCCTCAAAGACTGGAATTGTAAGTCTAGAAGAGTAATCTGAGAAGATAGATGAATATAAAAAAAGGGACAGATACGGAGAGGTACAAAAGATGTTGAGAAAATTGTGCGTGGAACAGTGGACGTGCTGGGTGTGTGGAGAATGACTGAGGAACTCGTGAAGCTCCTGCCAGGGAGGGCCCCTTGTGTACCCTGTTAAAGGGTTTAGATCTCCTCTTAGCTCAGGCTGCCATAACAAAGCACCATAAATGGGTGGCTTGGACAGGAATTTCTTTCTTACAGTTCTGGAGTCTGAGTAATCCAAGATCAAGTTACAGGTTGATTGGGATTCCGCTCAGGGCTCTCTTCCTTACTTGTAGACAGCCACCTTTTCCCTGTGTTTTCAGATGGCCAAGAGACAAATCCCATCCTGGGGCCTCTCCCTCATGACCTCATCTGAACCCATTATCTCCCAAAGTCTTACCTTCCAAATATCATCACACGTGAGGCAAGGGCTTCAACATATGAATTTGGGGAACGAAAACATTCAGTCTATAAAAGATCTTACCCTGTACTCAAATGAGAAACAAGGACAATTTTAAACAGGCAACTAAAATTATGAACTGTGCTTAGGAAGGTAAATCTGGTATGAATAGGTGAAATAGACTGGAAGGAGATAGAGACTGGTTAAAATGTTGCTGCAATTGTTCAATGCAGAGGTACCATCTTTCAAAAAGCCTCCAACATTGTTAAACACATCATTCTTATGTACTTCTGAAGAAGAAAATTGCTGCTATTAAACTGTGATACAATGTTTTTTCAGAGTATTGGGATTTTAATTTTATATTATTTGAAGAACTATTTGAGAAGTGTTTAGGCATCAACTTTTTATTGTATATCACTCTTTGTATATAGTTAGATGGAAAAAAAAGAGCAAAACACAGTGGTTCAGGTATTCCTGAAACGGTTTCACATTCCCAGTCCATTTCTTTTGAGTCACTTTTTCACTTAATCATTATGGTATATTTGACTACACTTTATCCAAATATACACAGATACGATGATGGTTTTTCTTTTCTTTTCTTTTGTGTATGTGTGGTACTGAGAATTGAACCTAGGGGCATTTTACCTTCAAGTTATATACCCAGCCCCTTTTCCTTTTTTTTTTTTAATTTTAAAACAGGGTCTTGCTAGGTTGCTGAAAGTCTTGTTATCTTGCTGAGGCTGTCCTCGAACCTGCAATCCTCCTGTCTCAGCCTCCCAAGTACTGGGATTACAGACATGTGCCCCCATGCCCTGCAATGGTTTTTAAAATTATAAAAAATGATCACGTTTCATACTCTATTTTGTTATTTTATTTATTTATGTATTTTTACTTAGCATGCCATGGACATCTTTCCAGGTAATTAACTGTCATTCAATTCCATCATTTACATCCATTCAACAACTACTGCTGAGCCTCTAGGCTTTGTGGTAGGGAAACAGTGCTGCGTAAAAGCAGGCAGAACACCGCTCTCCCAAGGAGCATGATGAGTGTAGGAAACTTCCTGATGACCCTATTATGATTTGGATCTGGAATGTCCCCCCAAGACTTGGTCCCCAAGGCAGCCATGTGCAGAGGTGGGGCGGGCTCTGACCTCTTCAGTGGGTTAAGCCAGGGAGGAGTCCTAGCTCCTGGGGTTGTTGGGAGGTGGTGGACACTGCAGGGGCGGGGCCTAGTTGGAGGAGGTAGGTCACTGGCGGTGTGTCCTGGAAGAGTATTTCTTGCCCCAGTCCCCTTCCTCACTCACTCCCTCTGCTTCCTGGCTGCCATGAAGTGAGCAACTGTACTGTGCCCTGCCCTTCCGCCATGACGTTCCACCTCACCTTGGGCCTGAAGCACTGGAGCCGTCATTGCACTGAAACCTCTGAAACCCTGAGCCAAAAGGAATCTTTCCTCCTTTAAGTTATGTCAGGAATTCTGGTCACAGCAATGAAAATCTAACATACACATTTTATTAAAATCCAATTTTGAGTTTTAATTTTTCTATCATAATCAGTATATGATAAATATCCTAATTAGGCTGTCTCTTTATAAATCCTTAGGTCAATTTCCTGGAAGCAAAATTTCTGCATCAAGTGGCTTGCGTGTATTTAAGGTCTTTGGGGCATGTTGCCAATGTGCCCCTGGGAAACATAGCAATTTATATTCCTTTCGTCAACATCCCCAACATGTGCCTGTTTCCCCACAACTTTTCTACCCTGAGTTTCATCATTCTTTTTTATCTTGCTAATTAAGTGGTAAGTACTGGTATTTTATTGTTATAAACTGTATTTCTTGATTACTGGTGAGACTGAATATATTTTTATATTTATTAGTTATGTAACTTATAGAATATTCTTATTATATATAAATATATATTTTCACATGCATTTCATATTTGTTAGTCATTTATATATTTAAATATATGTTTATATACATATTTTCTTTGCTTATTTTTGTCTTGGTATATTTGATTCTAGTGATTTTTAAGCAATCATTTCCCCCCTTGAGTTCCAATGTTAGTGTTTTTGAAACATACAGAAATTCAAAACAAAATCTTTAGTGGCAATTGGAACTTTATATCAGCATAGTTTCCTATAATAAAGTTTGATTTGTTAGCTCATCTATGAAAATGTGTATGTGATGTTGTACTCAAAGCATAACATTACTATTATTTTTAACTATTTGAATCTATTTTAATAAACCTGAAGATATCTTATGTAAACAGCAAAATAGGATGTGCAGTTACCATAGAAACAGAAACTAATATTATTAGAAAGGAATAAGCCAGGCGAGAATTCTTCCCTTTGGGGACCCTCATTTGCAACCAGTCCCTTCAATAAGCTGCGTATGAGAATTTTACCACATGATGCCCGTTAACATTGATGATGCCTAAAAAAAGACTTAACTGGGCATCTGATCTTCATGAGGGAAAGGTTGGTGTAAATTGCATAGCCTCACTAATTTGGATTTTTATTTTAAAACAAAACCATTTCATCTTGACTTCCTAGGGAGAGTTGTTCATTTCCATGCTAAAACTGAAATAAAAACAATAATGTAGTGTGTGGTTTTACTTTCAACTTTAAAATTTTTGGTTCTAAAGCAAACTTTTTCTATCAAATCAATTTTCTTATTGGTTTATATGATCAGAAAGGAAAATATTTTTTTAAGAAAATAGCCTCAAAAAAATAAATGTTATACACAAAGGCACTGAGATCCTTTTTAGAAGGATTTGAAATAATTATACAACTCAGGCTGTCAGAGTTTATAATTACCACTCACAAATGGAAATTTTCCTATTCTAAAGAGTATTCACTCAGGTCCAAATCACCTAGAACAGGATGTTATATGTTACCTAGGTCCACAAATAAAGTCTATAATTCAGTTTTTAATTCAAAGTCCTTTATAAGGCTGTTACCTTTTCCATATATTCTAAAATATCACATTTATCTGTGAAACAGCTCAACTTAGTGCTGGCTGTGAGTTTCAACATGTATGTTCTTCTTTCATGAGGTAGAAAGATGTACTGTCAAACAGCAGGTGGGATATCATAAAAAGATTATGAATGTGAAATGATTTTAAGTATTATTATTAAAAATTATTATTATATATTATTATTATAATTATTCCTTCACTTAAAAAATAAATCTAGCCGGATAGGGCGGTACACGCCTGCAATCCCAGTACTTGGGAGGCTGAGACAGGAAGATCACAGGTTCGAGGCTAGCCTCAGCAAGTTAATGAAACTCTCAGCAACTTAATGAGACCCTGTTTCAAAATTTAAATATACAAAAGGGCAGGGGGTATACTCAGAGGTAGAATGCCCCTGGGTTCAATACTCAATACCAAAAATTAAAATAATAAATAAATAAATAAATAAATATAACAAGCAAGCAAGCTACCCACTGTTTCATTTGATCTTCGCCACTATGACACTGACTTGTATTAGCCCTCTATAGACAGGGAAGTGGAGACTCAGAGAGCTGATGGCTTCTCAGAGGTCCTCAGCTAACAGGTGGAAGAGCTGGAGTTCAAGCTCTTGTCCTCAGCCCTTAAACCCTGAGTCATCTCCACTGAGCGACACTCTGACCCAGACGTACAAGATCCTTCTAAGAGCTGCTTTTAGGCAGGGACTGAACAGAGCAGCCGGTCATTCAGAGAAGCAATGACACCCTTCATAGGCAAGTAGGCCAGTCCTCTTTGCAGCGTTCACTTCTCGTCCCTGCTGCTGAGTCCTCGTCTTTGCTGCTCCACACTCCATGGGAACAGGTGGTGGAGAGGGCAGGGGTGGTACCTTTAAGGTCATGTCCTCCAGGGCTGCACGGATCTGTCCTCTGACCTCATTTCATTTCACTCTCCTCCATGTTCACCATGTTCCACAGGATGAACTGATTTCAGCTTCCTTTTATCATTTCTCTTCCAGGAACAAAGAGAAATAATATGAAGAAATCTCTGAGAGAAGCCCTTCCTTCAAGCTTGGAATGCAGGGAAGGGAGTTGGATTCTAGCAGGTGACTGCCTGGATCTGAATGACATTTGCTAGCTTTATGACTTGGACCTAAATTAAATTAATTCCATTGCCAACTTTTTGGTGCCTCTGTTTCCTCATCTGCAAAATTGGTAAAATACTAGTACTACCTCATGGGGTAAAGATTTCCTGAGGTTGTCCCTGGGAAGTATGTACCTGATAATAGAAAGGACTCTCTAAACAGTATCTTGTAAACGATTCTTTCTTAATAATGAGGTGCTTGACATAAGCAGTCAGTGTCAAAATTGAGTAATAAGGGAGAAACCAGAGTGTTTGATCAGGGAAGGTCAAACCAAGCACACAGAATGTTAGACAATTCTTACAATGTTGTATTTATATATGCATTGTAGGCGTACATAATATATTCAATATGTTACACATGCAATCTACTCTAAGGAAAAGGTTTGACTTGGCTTGGCAGAGAGGAAGGAAAGGGAAAGCTGAAGAAAGATAATGAAGTGGGGGATTGGTGGAAATACACACAGCACTCGGGGCAGGACGAAGAGGCTGAGCCCATTACACAAAAGGCCCTTGTAAACAGAGTGAGAGGTAATGCTGGAGAGGCAAGGTAGGACCAGGTAAAGGAAGACTTTAAATTCCAGCTTAAGAATTACATCATCTATTCAGTTGGTAATGTCTTCAGTAGGAAGCTGTAATAGACTCGAGCAGGGGAGCTGAACCCAATAGAGAAACTTGGCTGCCTGGGAGTCTTCCAACATTCACTGAGGGAGACTGACTGATAAGAACTCTTATTTCCTCCTTTCATTTTTAACAACTTTGTGAGATAAATACTGTTTCCACATTTTCCAAGGAAGACTCAAAAAGGTTCAATGTCCAAGATCATATGAGTAATAAGTAGTAGAGGCAGGGCTTAAACACAGCCATTTGGGTCTCCAAGCCCGGTTCCTTCTGCTGTCCTATTCTGGTTAAATTCATAGGGAGGCACAGATATGGCAAATGAGAGAAGCAAAAGAAATTAGGAGAGATGGGCAAGGCCATAAAAGAATAACCTCCACACCATTTAAAGGACCTAAATACTATGGGGAGAAGCATTCATGGGAACAATTAGAAAACAGCATTTTTCTGGAAATGGCTTTTGAAATTACAGTAACATCCTGAGTATAATAGGAAAGCTAGTTACCAAAAGTCCATCCTGCCTAGTATAAACAGAAACAACTTCCTCCCAAGTGGCAGGAAGGCCAACGCATTTAAGACAGACAGCCAAACACACATGCAGGAGCAGCACGCCACAGCCACCTCGCTCTGCACAGAGGACTCTGCACCGATGAACCCCGGGCCTTCACCACCAGGATCACCAGATGTGTTTCCCTGAACAGGGCTGCCTTTCCATCTGCTCACTGCCAACCCAGGCCTCTGTGGATATGGTCTGATTATGAACCTAAGGCACATGCCTGTCCCAAGCTATAAGGGAATCTAGGTTTGGGATTATTTATGTCCTTTTATTTTATTTATTTATTGGTAGCTAAAACTAATGATTGGAGAAATTCCCCAAAGATATGCTTTGGAGCAGCCACAATACCAAATGTCCATTCTCATTAGGCAAAAGAGTGTTGGGAAGTAAAGAATCCAGCATGTGTGTCTAGCACTCCTCAGGGAAGAGGTGTGCTGACTGACACGGGTATTTAGGTCTGCTTGACAGGTGCAGACTGTTATTATAGAAAGGGAAGTGTGACTCACCCAATCTGATGCAAATGTCCATGAAAGCTGCACAGCTCCCTGGGTTTAATTCACATTCACCCTGGAATTTTTGATAGCCATTAAATTTCCCAAGTAGATTTTTACACTGGAAATAGAACAAGCTTACCAACCACCAAGAAGAATATTCTGGTCTCTTCTGCATTTATATTGCATTGTGAGTTCATAGGTTCATTCATTGGAGATTGTTAACAGGCACTGTGCTTAGATATCAGCTATCCAATGACGATGCGATCCCGTCTTTACCCTTAAGGAGTTCACAACCTGGTAAGGAAAATAAAGAAAGTTACAGGATGATATGGTTAATGCAAACCTGATAGGGGATACAGTGAGGAGGAGGAGGAGGAAGAGGAGGAGGAGGAAGAGGAGGAGGGGGGG